>CABFOV010000094.1:225359-236232 GCA_902141375.1 Timema poppense
AGAGCAATGTTGCTCTTGCAGTGCCGGCTCTGGCGTGATGGTGGAAGGAATTATTTTTTTACTCAGAGTGTGTTGTGCTTAAAAACCGTGTACCATATTCTTGAATGTGATAAAATGTAGAAGTATGTAGAATTAGATTATTATTCTGCTTTCATCTATTCTATTTGATTCATTTTTTTCGGTTCTTTTATTTAACAGAAAACTTTAACCATGGCTTGTCATTCAACACCTAATATTCTATATCTCAGCCAGGCAAAAGTAACAAAAAGAAATATATTCGTAGCTTTAATTCTGAATGGTACCAACGGAAAAGTTGGCTTTGCGGCTGTGAAGTAAAAAATGCACTGTTTTGCTTACCGTGTTTGCTGTTTGGAGGTGATGTACCGTGGACAAAAGATTGTTTTAGAAATATGAACAAAATTAAAGAAAAAACTGAAAAGCATGAGAAATCAAAGAAGCACGTTGATAATGTTGTTTCACTGTCACTTTTAGGAACCGTAAGTATTAAGGAGAAACTTAGTGAGGCATACAGACTTTCAATCAATGAGCATAAAATGAAAGTTAAAAAGAACCGTGAAATTTGGTCCGAAATAATAGACTGCATTTACTTTTGTGGAAACTTTTAAACTCCGTTACGTGGACTTGATGAAAAAGACGAATCAGTAAATCCAGGGGTATTTAGAGGATTAGTAAATTTTGCATATAAATTAGATTCAGATTTGAAGAATCACTTATAAACCAGTGCAGTCTTCAAAGGTGTTTCTAAGACCACTCAGAATGAAATACTTGACTGCATGCTACAAATATACAGTAAGGAGATAAGGATGGAAATTAGGAAAGCTTCCTTTGTAGCTGTCATGGCTGATGACACAATAGATGTTTCGGAACCCACGCAAATGGTCCTTGTTCTACGGTACGTATTGAATAGATAAATATTTGAGCGTTTTTGGGGATTCTTTGTTCCAGAAATCAAACTGTAGATGGCATATCAAAACGTATTTTAGAACAATTGGACACAATCCTTCAAGGAAATGGACAAAAACTGATAGCTAAGACATTTGATGGTGCAAATGTCATGAAAGGCAAAAAAGCAAGAGTTCAAGCAAAAATAAAAGCAGTTTATAGTAATGCACATTTCATTCCCTGTTATGCACATCAACTTAATATTTTAATGATGAGAACTGCAGCAAGTATTACACGAAACGCAAGATTTTTTTTCTCTAACATTCTGGCTATTCCAACATTCTTCTCAAGATCACCACAACGTGTGTCCATTCTCAAGAAACATCCACGTCCATCCTCTATATGGTGGAATTTCAACATATGGACCATAAACAGAGTTCATGGAAATTTGTAACCTCTACAAAACTGCCTTACTGAATGAAATTCAGTCAACATCAAATGCAGATCAAACCATTGCAGAAGCAACAGGAATTTTAAAATACCTGAATGATGATAATTTCAAGTTTTGGTTAGAACTTTTTCATCAGATTATGCCTTATGTTGAAATAATTTACAACCCAATTCAATCTTGAGATATTAGTGTGTTTAAAGTTAGTGAATATATAACTAATTTCATAACTGCTATTTTAGAATTGAGAAACTCAAAGTACTGTGAGAATCCTGCAAAGACACTCATGGCAGAAGTTAAGGAAGTGTGTGACTATATATGTGTTGATATAATTGACAGATATTCTTCTACTAAACACTTAGTAACTGATAAATTGTTCAACAAGGATTGATCATTTAGATTTAGGAATGAACAACCCACAAAAGAGATAGTACTAACCACTGAAGCTTATCCCATGATTGACAAAGAAAAGCTTGAAACTGAACTAAAAGTATTCTATTGTAGGACTGATATTCATGAATATTGCAAATTAATTGAGTTGCTGAAATTTATCTTGGAAAATAATCTAGATGATGTTTTTAGTGAAATTACGAAACTGATAAAAATCCTATTGACAATTCCCATGACTACATCAGAGGCAGAGCGTTGCTTTTCAACATTGAAAAGAATAAACACTTTTTTGGGAAGCACTATGAATTCGGAAAGACTAAATGCGCTTGCAGTACTTTCAATGGAGAAAATTTTTCTCGATTGTCATTCAGAGATCAAGGGGAAAATTATTGAACTTTTTTCGCAAATTAAAACAAATGCATGCATTTCATTTTAAAATGAATAGATCAAGCTTGAACTGTAACAATTTAAGTTAAAATAAGTAAAACATGTTTTGTTTTGTTAAGATTTTATCAAGATCCTAAATTAATTTTCTATTTATACATGTTATTCTTTCCTTTTACACAATTTTAAAACAAAGGCTAAACATTTTCTGAAGTAGCACCCCCACTAATATTAGCTACGGGCCGCCACTGGTCAACTTCCACAGTAAATAAACATTTAAGAAATAAGATTATTTGCAATGCTAGTTTGAATATTAAACTACTCTAGTTTTCCTAATAGCTAAAAATACAAAATTAAATTAACAAAACGTAATATTATTGAACAGACAAATTTATCCAATCTATTTACACAATTAACTATCTATCTGTCTCCTGGACATAATAGTGATATTCGATATGTATCGAGCCTAGTCATAATCTCTAACTTAAATATTACGGTCTATGAACCACCTAAACACATTATCCATGATTAAATTAAATTTCTATATCTGCCATATGAGTATAACAATAAATAAATAAAATAATAGGCTGAAAAGGTTACATTAAAAAATCATTCAACCCGAAACTTAAACTTTTCTTCAATTTTAAATCGTGTAGCCAAGGCTATGAATTCCTCAATCCAGATTCAAATCCAAGAGTGCCGGCTATGTTGAACATATCAGCGTTATATACGCTTGAAAACCCAGAGAGATTTGGTAGGCAATGAAAAAGGTTGCTGGGGGGGGGGATATTGACCCCTCCTACCCACCCACGGCCTTCCTACCCACCTACTCGCGTGCACCTCACAGAACGACGTTTTTAGTTTGTTAAAGTTGACACTTCCTCAAACTGTAAGCTGTTTGCCTCCAGAGTAACAGAACATAATAATGTTCCCACTCATAGCCCAGAAGATCATCTTGAATAACGATTTCCATACTATTTTTGGATGAATTTATAACTGTTATTAATGATAAGTTTATCACTCACAAATACACATTGCAACACTTTCAATCACTTTTTTTTTTATCAAAGTGAACCAAATGACGTGGAAATGTTCACTATGCGCCAATCTCCTTCTATACTCTATTTTTATGTATATTGTCAGAACTTCTTTTAATAGCAAAATTGTACAACTCCTCGTGAATTAGCAACAACTTAATTAATTATTATTCATCCATTTTGGTTAATTAATTAAAATGTAAGCAGAAAACACGTCAAACCACTTATATTTTGGTAGGAACCAATACTCATACCATCTCTTGTTCACACTGGCTGCAAAAAATCAACAACTACGCTCACATTCCAGTCAAAATATCGCTGCGAGGAAATATTGCAGTCAAAAGACCATGTCGCTACTTGGCCAAGACCGCTAATGTGAATAGGATGTAATAATTTATTACCGGACCACGATCTGACCGATAGTGTGCATTGGACATAAGGCACACAAAAAAAAAAGCCGTATCAATAAGGGTCACACCAAACACCGTGTCAATAAGCCTTACAAAAAACCTGTGTCAATAAGGGCACAAGACAAATCCCCGTGTGAGTATGTGTCACACAAAACTTCGTGTTGATAGGTCCACACAAAGTCCCGTATCAATAAGATTTACACAAAATCCTTTGTTAATAGGACTCACACAAAACTCCGTGTCAATAAGACTCACACAAAACCCCGTTTCTATATGGTTTACACAAAGCTCCATGTCAACAAGGCCTTTAATAAATTACAAAATGTATTCGATATTACAATTATATTATATTATAGCTACACCTAAGTACTAGGCAGTTTAAAAAAAATACATATTATATTATTACTAGCTATAATAACATCCAAAGGGCATAATCACAGATCACTAAAACAACAGTGTTGCCTCATTAACATATCCCGTGTCAGCAGCCACTATACCTAATAATTATAGTTTCTGCTCGATAGGACTCATAGATAAGGGATAAGTCGTTTGCTCTGCATGGTTGACCGTCAACAGCTGATTGTTTTTCCACTTGTGATTTCACTATACTTAGATTGTAAACAAAAACGAAGCGTCAAACTCAGCTGTTTCGTCAGACACTATAGTCAATATGGAGATATTGTAGCAAGGTCGACATAATTTACACAATATATATGCAAAATTTTGCTAGAAACGTTGATGTGTTAACACAGGGTTTAAAGACTGGTATATCAGGACTAATGAACCTCACAAATCAAGGAAGTGACCCTGCAAGTGGTGTTTTCTTTGTTAATTTTAATCAGGATTGCACGTAAGTTATGACAAAATTATTAAGCAATTGTCTACCCAATTCTCTTTGTTCGTTTCGTATATATGATATATTTGATATAAATCGACTCATTATTGTTAATTATATTAAACTATTTAATTTCGATAAGTTTAAATATATCAGTGAAAGTGTAAACATTTAAAAAAAATGTACACAATATAAATAAACTAATAATGACCGAATATCTGTCACTTCATTTTTGTGTGGAGCTATTTTTATAAGAGTAATATTTAAATTGTGTTAACCTTGCTAAGATTTAATTTTAAGATATAAGCTAAGTTTTTAATTAGTGGCCTTAATTTTGTGTTTATAATATAAAACCAAATAAAGTTTTTCAATAGTGCTACCAAGTAAATTGTCTACATTATTCTATTTGAAAACTTTTGTCAGCACGTTAGTTAATACTAGGTGATCACTGTCAGTTTATGCATGTGTATAGTTAGACATTGAATGTTGTACTGTGCAGTTAAAAGTGAAAGTACATGTCTTGTCAGAAGTAGGACAAATTATGCAAACTCTTGCATGAGAGGAAGTGGGGATGATATTCATTGCCATCAATAATTGTCATTGTAAAGAACATCATCATATTATATTGGTTGTTTTGAGAAAGTATGCTATCTTTCAACGATACTTTCAGGTAAGTTTAGGATTGCAAACAAATATCTGTAGATAACTTATTTTCTTAAGTTGAAGCATGTGATTTGTTTTAGATCCCTGGCAGTTGGAACTAAAAGTGGATACAGACTGTTTTCACTCAACTCTGTTGATAACCTTGAGCAAATATACCAAGATGGTAAGATTTTAACTATTATGTTATTGGTACTACATAGGTGAATAGTTTGTCAAGGCTTAGTAAAGCAACAATTTGTATAGTATTTCTAGATTATTACATTGTTACAGATTACAGTACTAAGAAAGTTCTTAAATAGGTAATTTGATTTATAGGCTAGTCTGAGCACAACAAAAAAAATATTTAAAGCCTCATTAAAATTCATAGTAAATTACTATAATTACATTTTGATTAAAATTTAATTTGTAAATGTTTAGATTTGGTTTGATACATGATCATAAACAGGCCTTAGTAGGAATGAAAAGAATCATGATTCATTTTTCATTTGCTATCACAGTATATTTAAAAATTAATCCCATGATTTACTAATTATTATGGCATGATTTTATAAATGTTTTAAAAGTAATTTATTTTAGATTTTGTCGTGTTGAGCTCGACTGCTGAGGGCGGGGAGACCGAGGTTCGAATCTTGGTCGGGTGAACTGGAAGGTTTTTACCTAAATGGTTTTCCACTCTCCCTCCACGCAAATGCGGGTTCACTTCCTCTAATTCAACCTTCCCAATTCCTAATCCATTAGCGTAATTAGTACTTAAAGCGTATAACCCAAACAGTTAGTAAGACACGGTGCTAAAGATTATTATTATTTTAGATTTTGAAACATTGCTTTTAATTAAAATATTTGCAGGTCATATTTCATTAAAACATTTTTTTTAAATAATGTTAATAAAAATTGGTTTCTTATTTAAGTACATAATTTAAGTTTTAAAATAATATGATAATTAGACCTAAGCTATACTTGATACTTGGAAGCTTAATGAAAAGCTTCACTCAAGACTGACTCTATTGGAAAGATGGGTGATAGCAGACCCCTATATAAAACTATTGCATAAAATTATTAAAAAAGTGAAATATTACTTAGTATTGAGCAACATAGTGAGGTATTTATATGTGTATTTGCCAATAATCATGAGATGCATCTTTATCAGTCCATGGTAGAATATCACCAAAACTGGTATATCATTCAGTAGTCATTGGTAGAATGTCATCACCACTATTATATCAGATATGAGTCTTTTCTTCACTTACAGTTAACCACACTTGTTTACCAAACCAAGCATTAGAAAAAGTTATTTTTTCTTGCCATCCACTTGCATAAATATAAAGTCACAAGGCTGATGTGCTCCTAACCATTTAATTTCCAATTTTTTCTTGCAGTTTTAATGAAGAAAACAGAGTTTTTAACTAAGAATATACTTTGTTCATTTTAATTAATCATACTAACGCGTCATCTTACTTCTTGGGTCTTAACACATACTAAAACACAGACACATAGACGAAAAAACAAAATATAGACCATCTTTATTGTATAGCAAGCCAGCTCATGCTGGCTTCATTTTCTAAAGTAAAGCTTGCACCGGAATGATAGGCGGATTGACCTTGAGAGACATCTCATACTGGGTGTGGCTTCTCCGAGAGGGCCCATCAGAGCTGGTTCTGCTCAACTTCTATATTAAATCCCTCTAGTGCTGTTGAAGTCCTCATGTGATTGGAGCAGGGAATGAATAATCTTGACTCGAATACTTTATAATGGATCCAATAATTTACTACGTATAGAGGATGATGTTCCTCTTCATATTCATGTTTTTACAAAATATTTTATTGACTAAAAAATGAAAGGAAAAATTATGTTAAATTTTATTTTGAAAAAATGTTGGTGGGGTCTGGCCCCTGTAACCCCTAAGGACGGACCACCCCTGATCACTGACACATCTTGTGCGAGTCACTGGTAGAATGTCATCATTACTATTATATCATATATGACTCACTGGTAGAATGCTACAATCACTATTATATCATATATGACTCACTGGTAGAATGTCATCATTACTATTATATCATATATGACTCACTGGTAGAATGTCACCATCACTATTATATCATACATGACTCACTGGTAGAATGTTACAATCACTATTATATCATACATGTCCAGATAGCTATTTTAGCAATGTAAGAATTCATTTGGTTCAATCCCAAGCTGAGGTAAGAATGTTTGTATTAACTAATATTGAAATATTTTAGCGCTAGGCAAGTGTTTTTATGTTGAGCCTTTATGATAATGTTATTTCATTTAAAATCCATACTAGTTGAAAGTTTGGCACAGTAAACCCATCCCACTAAACCCTTGGCACCCTTCATTTCTAAAAGCCATTAACCATCACTGATAAAAATCTAAATATATAATAGATTCTTTGTTATATTTACTGTGCACTTAATGGCTATTATATTTCCGGTTTGCTTTATGTTGTAGACACAGAAGATATCTGTATTGTGGAGCGTCTGTTCAGCAGTAGTTTGGTTGCAGTGGTTAGTTTGGCGTCACCCCGGAAGTTGAAAGTCTGCCATTTCAAAAAAGGGACTGAGATATGTAATTACAGCTACTCGAACACTATTCTAGCAGTGAAACTCAATAGGGCAGTAAGTACCATCTGGAACATTTTTTTAAGACAGATTGGAATAATAACTCTTAAATGTAACCCACAAATATGAGTCTACAAGTATTGACAAATTAGAAAGGCCTTTATTTACTATTTATATAGTTCAATGTCATAGGCAGGGCCTTTAAGAACATACATTTTACACATTTCTTTGCAGCCAACATTGATAGAATTTTATTAAATTATTGGTACTCTTTAATAGGTATTGATAATATCTAGGATTGTGCAAAGCTAAGAAACTTCAACTTGTTTTTGAAACTAATATCTGCTTCGACTTTACATAAAAGTTTAAAAAAAAATCGGCCTGTTCAATTACAAAGCTTGGCTAACAAAAGTATTGGCAACTAAAATATTCAATTTATGTTCACTTATTGCTATTATGAGATTTTATTGTTATATTGATACTAAAAAAAAGTAATTGAATTGCATGTTGAGATATTAACTGGATTTATCAGATTAGAATGAAATATTAGAAACAATTGTGCAATGAAACATTTTATAATTGATTTGTGTGTATAAAGCCATATACATAGCCATACTATAATATTTTTTCAATCATGAAACAACTAACAAAAAATGTCTAAGCTTTAATTTGTTCTCGAGAATATTTCATATATTCAATTTGACTTTTCTTCGAATTGACAAAGTAAACATAGCTCACCCCTTATATTATCTATCAAGAGAGACAGATGCAGGTCAAATAAGTGGATGCATGATTATGTTAAAGTAAATCTATTAACTTTTCTGCCGGTTAGATAAGGCTCTTCTTATGAAAATTGGACTACAGCAGCCAAACTTTCCCTATTATTCGAGTGATGCCACATTTGTTTGCAAAGATTTCAAAGTTACTTTAAAACTTGTTGTGTTCTGACTTGACTGTTATCAGCGCCTGGTGGTGTGCTTGGAAGAGTCACTGTACATCCATAATATCCGCGACATGAAGGTGCTCCACACCATACGAGACACTCCTCCCAACCTGACAGGCCTGTGCACGCTGTCGACCAACAGTGACAACTGCTTCCTGGCTTACCCCGGCTCCAATACCATTGGGGAAGTGCAGATCTTCGATGCCATCAACCTGGTAGGTCGCTTGTTCATGCTACATTGCCTATGTTGGTCACTTGTATAACATTGTCTTGAGAACGAAAAAAAAAAGAGTATTGTCAATATATGACGACCTCTATAGCTAAAAGTATTTATAAGTGACTTTTTTTTACTTTTAACATATTGTTACTAGTGTACCTTTTCATAGCTTAGTATCTCTTTAGAAAGCCAACCAAATCTTGTTCAGGTCTACAAAATGTTAGCCATTTGCTTATTATAGTTTTAACATGATCTGTAAGTTAACCTCTGTGGTCTTGGGGTCAAGTGCTCGCGTTAGGAACTAATGTTTTTGGGTTCAAACCAAGAAAGGGTTGACTAATTTTTCTTGTGCAATAAAAATCTGTACACAACTTTCTTGGAGGGGAAACTAAGTCATCGGGCCATGTCGATTGTAGCATGTAAAATAACCCTTGACGGTATGTGAAAATACCTTTCCCAGAAAAATTGGTAAGCTCTTTTGCTCTCGTCATAGAAATTCTCATGTGCTGATATAATCAGTAGGTTCAGATATTGCATGTTAAATACCTCAAATAAATAACATGAACTTAGTTCAAGTTTATTAATTTTTCAAAATTTTCGAGCTTTGATTGTTTGTGCACTTGCTTACACTGGAAGATAGTTGGATCACCTTGTTTGGCACCACAATCAGGGGTTATATTATAAGTAAGAATTTAATGAAGAAAGCTCACCAAGGGAAAGGGGCTGTCATATAAGCCGGGCTTATAGTGTACTCAGTCAAGTTGAGACAAAGTAAACGAATTGTAATTCATTACTTGCAAAAAGGGGTAAGGTGTCGGACTTCTATGCTGGCGTCCGGGGCTCTATCCTCGGTCCCGGCAAAGATTTATCTGATTACCAAACCCTTCCTTCACCTCTGACAAGACATCTTGTGAATGTGAGGAATGCCAGGTCTCCACCGTGGTTCGGATTCCACGTTGAACTGTAGGTCCGTGGTTCGGATTCCACGTTAAACTGTAGGTCCTTCATTTCATCTCACATTCACCCTACCATTGCACATTAGTGTAAGTGCGTATAACCCGAACGGGTAGTAAGACGCGGTGATAATAATAATAATTACTAGCTAAAAATGTTAAATTATTTTAAAATGATTAACATACATAAAGTGGTCAGTGGTCATATTGGTTAAGGGAACACACAGAGTGAAATTTTGCCGTAAGAATCTTTAAAAACCAAAACTTACCTAATAAAACACTACATTTATTTTATTTGGAGCTAATTACTTCACATATGGTGATGAGGAGGCTAGGCATGAAACTTCTAGTGCTTTGCATTGGCAAAACTTCATGTGCACATGTTTCGACAAGTTGTAGGAGACTGCTGATAATTATCTTAAGGTATCATGGCTAGGCTTGTGTTCTCTAATTTTACATCCATGACTGTTTCCAGCCAGTGTCACTTTTATATTCAAGACATATATTTTCCACTACTGGCTTGTTAGGCTTGTCATAGCTTATATGCCTTATAATCTAACTTAATACTAGGACAGACACAACTAGCAGTCCCCAGCAGGTAATTCATCACTGTAAAAGGGTAAACCCACATTTCACCAATGATGAATTTTCGGCCATGCTGGAAATCAAACTTTGGACCCTTAACTTGGTAGACAGACACACTACCAACTGAGCCAAGGTTTCGAATATGTGCTTCTTTAATGTCTGCTCAAATTACATTTACTTTAACTTTGGTTTAGTCTACATTTTGTTTGTATAATGCAAGATTAGTATGTTTTTCTAGTTTAGTTGCAAATTGTGTTTCTCTAACTACACAACACATCTCTGCATAGTGGAGTTTAATGTTAACAAGTCACCAGTTGTACTAGTAATATTGTACTAGGGTTTAACGTGACCTATTTGACTTTAGATATAGATTACTATAACACACAGGCTAAACTGAAGTTAAATAACTTACTTCAGAAAAGGCTTATATAGATAACTTAGTATATTTGATAGCTGTACCTGTACAAAACGATTGGCTTATTTCACAGAGAAAGAAAAAAAAAGTAAGTTAGTTGGCATGGGG
>CABFOV010000094.1:240201-252003 GCA_902141375.1 Timema poppense
CCCCCCCAAAATCCCTATGTAATTTATGGATGGCCCCTTAGGCCATGGCCCTCAAAATTGGTACACAACTGACCAAAACTTGTGAAATACTGGTATGAATTATTTTTACAGTTTTCACAAGCTAATGGATAATAATGCTCTGAATCATACACCACGTTAATTCACATCTAGTTAGAATTTAGGACTAAGAGAACTCGATTTGATTGGGATTCAAACTGATCAACTAATCACATGTTATTGGTCAAAGCAATTTGATGTACTTGACACTTCATAGGCCTCTAATAGACCAATATGTCATATTTTTCCACCCTAGTCTTTCGTCACTATTGATAATCTCCAGACCAAAGGTTCACTTTTATTTGTTCGTGGCCCTTTTTCATCAAGCAAAATAACTATCGATAGTGTTATGTTGAGATTTTTTATACTCTAGTGTCAGTATTATTATTATTTAGCACCACGTCTTACTACCCATTCGGGTTATACGCTTTAAATACTAATTATGCTAATGGATTAGGAACTAGGAAGATTGAACTAGAGGAAGTGAACCCGCATTTGCGTGGAGGGAGAGTGGAAAACCATTAAGGAAAACCCCCCCCAGTTCACCCGACCGAGATTCGAACCTCGATCTCCCTGTCCTCAGCTGTCGAGCTCAACACGACTAGCGCGTTTGCAAACTACACCACCGAGGCGGGTTCTACTGTCAGTAGTCTTAGATTAAATGAGAAGTAAATGTAATAAACATATATATGACAAAAAATCACCGTGTTTTACTTCCCGTTTGGGCGGAATGCATGTATATTAGTTACGATAATGAGGTAGTGGTGGTGGTGAGGGTAGAGTAATTACAGAAAATGTACCCACATTTGTGTGGGAAAAGAGAAGGAAATAATTGAATAAGATATATCCAAAATACCTTCAACAGGGATTTGAATCTCCACCTCTCCATCAATGATAAACCAGTCTATTGCGCTAATGTGAGAAAGATGCCTTCTTAGAAGATGTGACCACCAACACGGTAAATTGC
The DNA here is from genome assembly GCA_902141375.1 of Timema poppense. Classification (NCBI taxonomy): domain Eukaryota; kingdom Metazoa; phylum Arthropoda; class Insecta; order Phasmatodea; family Timematidae; genus Timema; species Timema poppense. Next base: position 241,226 of record CABFOV010000094.1, read on the forward strand.
TATTTTTGAGAACTTGTATGAAAAAGTCGTTCAACACGTTTTATTACCCATCCAAACTACTCAAAGGTTTACACTGGGAGAAATAAGGAAGTCTAGTGTTGTTGTATGCCGGGAGACGCGTACAATTTTAACTGACTGTATTTTTCCACAAAACTATGATGTCACTCTCTACCTTTTTATAGTCTAAACATTCATACATCATAAATAAAATATTGTAATTGTGAACATTTTTGGCTTCTAGATTCCCCGACCTGTTTTTGGCTTATTTCGGACGTGTCAGACAGAAGCGTCTAGCTGGCTGGGATGTCTAGGCTAATTTTTTTGTTCGAGAGTATGATTGTATCTTGATGTTTTATCTCCTCACATTTAGTTCAACTTGAGTTGCCTGCACATTTTATAGTCCGATGGGCACTACATTTCTTATCTCTATCAATTCTAGGAAAAGTTTTCTCGCGGCCTTGACTAATTACTGGTCAGCCAGCCTCCCAATTGTTTAAACATACCAGTAATGCTGCCAACCTGATGGCTGGAATTCACTAGTTTGTATAACGTTAGCAACGTCATCTATTTTGAGTGCTGAAAGCTCAACACACCACCAGAGGAGGAAGGCAAACCCTTAAGGGTAGTCTATCTATGAGTGATTGTTTTGAATTCCCAACTTTTTGAACGGATCTAACGATTTTGCTTAAAATGTATATGTAGGTATTGTTTGACCTCCTAAATAACATTATGCTAGGTGTAGGCTACCCTCATTTGCATGGAGGGAGAGGGAAGACCATTTATGAAAAACTACCCTTAGTACACCCTACCGGGATTCTAACCCCGATCTCCCTGTCATCGGCAGTCTAGTCTATTGTGAGTATGATGCCTTAGACCATGCTACCACTGACGCGGGTTATATAGAAACAGAACAAGAGTAATGGGGGTGTAAAAAATGTTCAAAAATGCACTTTTTCAAACGTGTGAGCTACATACTAATAAAATATTTATGCTAGCTTTCTTGACATAATAGATTTAAAAACAAGTTCAGACACTTTAGAGTTACAACCTTGCAAAATGACAGGAACATTACTATTTGGTGGACTGTACTTGATTCAACATAGTACATACACAGTATCTAGTAAAATACACCAAATGTAAGCCAATATCTGCATCTAAATAACTTCTGCTCTTTTAAAAACCTTTAGCAATACTCGTATTCAAATAAGAAATTTAAAATAATTTTGTTGAGTATTTTATTTGCTGTTATTAGTTGCATTTCACAGTTTGTAACAACCATGAACTCATACCATTTGTCATACAATCTAATAAGGCTTTAGAGTAGCTTGAATATGAGTAAACATTCCGACTGAGTGGATTGGGCTGATAGTTACCACCCTTGTGGTTTTTACATCTTCCTTTTATACTAATGCGGGATTATTTCATCTTAACTTAGCTCCTTATTCCAACCGATTAATAAACCTGCTGCTAACGCAACATCAACAAAATGGTCTTGGCTTCAGTGGTTAGCGGACTAAGGCGTCACTCTCACAATAGACTGGACTGTCAATGATGGGGGATATTGGGGTTCAAATCCAGTCAGGTGATTTTTCATTAATGATTTTAATTCTCCCTAAATGCAAATGAGAGTGCACATATTATATCAACATTCGTTCTGTAATCCATTAGTGTAATTAGATTTTTTTTTTTAGCACCGTGTCTTACCACCTGTTAGGGTTATACGCTTATTTACCAATTACGATAATGTGTTAGGGATGAGGAAGATTGAATTTATAGGTAGTGCATCCGAATTTGCGTGGTGGTAGAGTGGAAAACCTTTTAAGAGAAATCACCCTCACTGCACCTGACCAGGATCGAACCCTATTCTCCCTGTCCTCGGAAGCCAGTCTATTGCAAGAGTAGTGCGTAAGACCATGTGGCCATCGAAGCAGGTTTTAAATAGTTCATATGTGTATTAACTGAATGGGTACAAATACACGATTACAAAAATTACGGCTCAATGAAAATTTTTACAATCTTTCACTTACTAGTTATACTTTTAAAGTTATATGAATATTTCTATATTGTTGAAAGTTACAAAATAGTGTGTTTGGTAAGCAGGTATGTTGAAAGTAAGGGTGGATGGAGCCTACATAAGCTACCAACTTAGAAAGTGTGTCTATTTAAGTCCCCGCCAGGCACCTGAGGAAGTCCAGGGCTGGATGGGGTACCTCACCAAAGCTGTCTCTGTGTCAGCAAACTACCTTCCTTCCCAAGTGACGGATGTGTTCAATCAGGGGCGAGCGTTTGCCTCAGTGCATCTCCCATTCCAGGGATTGCGCAATGTGTGTGCCATTACCACGTAAGTTTCACCAACAGCCAAACTTGATATCTCGACAAGTTCATCCAAAGTAGTAAATATATTTATTAAAAACCTTTTTTCACTTTTTGAGTTACATTTTGTGGAATAAAGTACAGGAAAGAGGGAAAGAAACATATAAGAGAGCAAACATAAAATAGCTCTTACAACGAGAAGAACACAGTTTATACTTTACATTGAAGAAAATTGGTTGCTATCACCCAATCCCCTGACCTAGGTCGAATCCTTTTGAAACCTATCAGAAGGGAGTGTAACTTACTAAAGTAGAAACCAATAATCACAAAAGGGGGTAAAAGGAAATGAGTAAATAATGTTTTTCTTATCAATGTTTCCTATTAATCTTGGATTGGGTGGGGACATCAATTTTCTTCAAGAGGCAGCCATTACTTATTTGTCCAGTGGCAGCAATGCAAAATGTGAACTGTGTTCCTCTTTTCATTTCAAAAGTCATATTTTGCTCGTTACCTTTTATTTGTTTCTATTCCTCTTTCCTGTACCTTGTTCTCTATGTAACAATACTAAATAGTGAATAACAATGTGTTGATGTAAATAGCCTACATGAATATACTTGAATACATCTCTTTATTTAATTTTCAATATGTAGTACACTATAGTTACAAGAAGTTTTTCTTCTGTCATAAGATTTAATTTTTGTTTCACTATAAACTGTTTTGAAAACTAAAACCAATACTAAATATGCTTGAATACTTTTAATATACTTGTGGTTGTTTAGTTGTTCACTAAAATCCATAATTGACGTATTAATGAGATAATATTTCCCCAAAAGAAGTCTCCATAACTTTAATTACACTATAAGAAAATGTAAGAATCGCAAGCAGTTAAAAATTTGAAATATTTCATATTAGTCCTTAATGTAATAATCACGCATGATCACTTCTTCTGTTCCAAATACATTCCTCCATTTGCAGTTGTGTATTCACCTTATATGGGCTCTCATTATCATTTTATTTTCATCTCATTATGAAATTTATATAAATTCAATTTTTAATGCTTATAAATGTTGATGTTCATAATTAAAAATAAAAAATAAGTTGGTTAAAAGATTATTTTTGTAGACAGTATGAAATGGTAAAAACTTTTGTTTTATATAAATCTAGTAAGTTTAGTAAAGTTTTAAATAACTCAAACTCTAAAACAATTAATGTGTTTTCTCAATGTTAGATTTATTTAATAGAAATTATAATTTTAGAAAGGGACAATGTAAAAATAGGGTAATTTAAGTATTTAGTGATTTATTTTAATATTTTCATTTTCATCGCCTTTACATGACAATGCAACTTTAATTTAAGGATAAACAAAAATGTATGAAAATATTTTATTAGCATACTAGTCGAATGTAGTTTCATATCTCTACAACATTATAGTGAAATTTGATATTAATTTTAACAATTTGTGTAGTTACTGAATGGTTTATAAGTAAAACTGCTGATAGCATCTAAATTAAATAGTATATACTTACCATTGAGTTTTAAAAATTGATTTGTATGTACATCAAGAGGAAGCTCAAAAGGGATTAGCCTAAAAAAACTGACAAGCTTGGTTCGCTCAAAATCCGAGTATTTGCAGAGCCCTAGTTATTGGTGGCACAGAACCAATTATAATTATATGATGAGCAAACAACCAGGACCCAGACCAGTAATTTAACACTTATCTAACTGTATGATTGTCATAATGAATGGATTATAAGCAAGAATGTTAACATATAATTACTATTTGTATTTTCTCTTACTTAACTATATTTATATTTCCTCTTATGTTCATAGCTATTCCAAGATACGAATTCTTAAAATAGTGTATTCGACCCAACTCTAATATTAAAACAATGTTCTGTTAATGTCATGATTGTGAGTCCAGGATCCAGAAAGTGCTACGACTGCTGGTGGCATCTGCAGATGGCTATCTCTACGTATATAACCTTGACACTGCGGAGGGCGGGGACTGCACACTGCTCAAACAACACAGGTATTACTTCATCGCTCATCAACCTCATTGGGAGTTTTATCTGTCATATTGCTTAGAGATTATAAAAACATATAGTTGCTTAATGACTTAGAAATATATCACGGAATCATTGTAGAAACATAGTAATATGAGTGATAGTGAGACACGTGGTGGTTGCAGACAGGGAAAAACGGGGTAAAGTCAGGGAATCTAATCATAAATAAGGAGAAGGAATGGAATTTAAATACTTGACTGATTCTGCAGCTAAACATTTAAACAGAAACTGCTAGCTTTTGTTGCTCGATGTTAACAAAATGGATTACCTACCTATATTATTTTGACATGAAATGGTTGTACAGGGTTTGTTTTATAACATATTTACACAGGGACACGACTAATATCTAATTGAATATTAGAAAAAACAACAAGAACTTATAAGAATATTAGGGGTCTGCAAGCTTGGGTTTTTTCATTCAAGTCTAGTATTTCTGAAAGCTCCCGAGTTCGAGTATATTAATAATTTTAAAATGTTAAAGTATATTAGAACACATGTTCTTAAAATATGAATAACATTAATTTTTATAAAGAGTAAATACTTTTGAAAAAAGAGTTAAAAAATGGAAATATCGGTTTTGAAATTAGAAATAACACTTATAAAACACAATTTAAAAATAAGAACACTACTCAAATAAAAACCTGGTAAAGAAACACTGTACAGTGATGCAAGGTATGTGATAGTGAAGGAAGCCAACCTGAAAGGATAGTTAGGTTAGGCCTAGGTAGAAACAAATACACTTTCCTCTTCATGTCTTATTAAACATTTACACTTCCTATTTCTTCAAACTTCCACAGTTGCACATTAGTTTGAATTTTCAGGAATATTACTTTTTCATTAATGTCTTTGCATATGAAAAATAAATATTTCCGAAAATTCAAAACAATGTGCAACTGTGAAAGAGTGAAGAAGTGGGAAGTGTGAAAATGTAGAAAGAAAATAGAGAAGTTGTTTGTTTATATCAAGGCCTATCCTTCCAGGTTGGCTTTCTTCACTATCACTTTACATTATTGTAGACTGTTTCTAAACTGTCTTAGTAAAAGTTAATAAAATTGATGTTTTAATAAGCTAATATTTCCCCAAAATATGCTTCAGTAACTTAATTTACCCTATAAGAAAACGTAAGAATCATAGACAAAAAAAATTGAAGTGTTTTGTATTCGGTTTATTATTCCTTAGTGTAATCGTGCATTATCATGTCTTCTGTTCCCCTTTATGTGCATGCACATGCGTGTTGTACAGGCTCTCGTTAGACATTATTTTATTGAGAAATTTACTTCAATTCAATTTTTATTGCTTATAAAAGTTGATGCTCATACTTTAAAATTAAAAATAGTATGACTAAAATAATATTTCTAGCAAATGATATGAAATAGTAAATGCTTTTTTAATATAAATGTGGTAAGTTTGGTAAAATATGTATTATAATAAATAAGATCAACATTGATTTTAAACAGATTAACCAACATAATTCTATAACTAAATAGTTACTAAACTAGAGGTAGTTTTGTAGCTAAAAGTATTAGTTAGTACGTGTTTTAAATATCTTAAGTTTGAAAACATTTAGTATAACAATATATTCTTAATATTTAATTTAACATAAATTATTATTTTAGATAGAGACCAGGTAAAAATAGTAAAAAGAATCATTCAATTATTTAGTAATCTTCTTAGCTATGTTTATTTTCATTGTTTGGTCATGACAACACAAGTAAACAACTTCATTCAAGTATAATTCAAAATGGACGACAATATTGAATAAATTTACCGGTCGACATTGGTTTTAAAGCTCTATTACGTTATTAATCTGAACATTGAAATTAATTTTTAACAATTTGATAAGCAACCGAATGATTTATAAGTGGGAGTGCCAATATTATCTCAATTAAATAGACTCGGCTTACTATTGCGTTTCAAAAATTGATTATTTAGTACATCAAATGGAAACTCGAAAATGATGAGCCTACAAAACTTTTGATCTCGATTGGAGCTTAAGTGACATGCTCGGCTCGAAGCTCCGAATACGAGTACTCGCAGAGCCCTAGTAAAAATAAATAATTAAAAGTAATGAAAGTGTGAGAAAACTTAAGTTTACGTTAATTTAATTGTAAAATACAAGATGTAATTACAAAAATTAACATTTACAACAAAACCGTGAGCTTTTACAAGTGTTGGCAACCCAAAACCTAAATATGTGATTTTTGAGCTGTCATCCAAGTAAATTAAGGTCCTGAATGAATTAGAGTTTTCAAATTGCTTGAAATTTTCTTTTGCAATTCTATCAAAAAAATAATGTATTGGTTAAAAATAAGGCTAAGTTTAGAGCCCTTTTTCATCAATCTTAGTCTTATAGCGCCACAAAATGTGCTTAAAAAGAGTTGAAAATGAACTAATGTCACATTTTCACACATTTTTCCTTGAATAACAGATCATAGAGTTAATTATTTCGCTAGAGCGGAAGTTTCTTCCTTATTTAATTTAAAGATATATTGTATACATTTTATTCATACAGCTTTTTATTGCCCTCATATTATTTTGTTAGAGATACATACAAATATCACTCATAATTGCATCTTAAAGGGTAGTAGTTAACCACATCATGTTTAATGACCTACATAGTGACAATGTAATGCCATAAAAGGCTTATTTTCATGGCTAAAAAATAAATACCTTTTTAGTTTTATCAACAAAATCAAGTTCTATTGATAATTTAACAACTTTTATTAATATATAATAACCGACATCTTAGCTTAGTCGGTAGTGTGTTAGTCTACTGAGCTAAGAGGTCTCTGGTTTGATTCCTGGCATGGCCAACAAATTAATTATTGGTGAAATGTGGGCTCACCCTTTCACAGTGATGAATTAATGGCTTAGGACTGGATGTTGTGCCTGTTCTAGTATTAAGTTGGATTAAAAGGCGTATGAAGCTATAACAGGCTGGTAGTGGAAAATATATAGCTGAATAAAAAAAAGAAAATTGAGCCAAGATGGAAACATTAATGGAACTAAAGTAAATTAATAAATAATGCAAACACAGTGATGTAGGACATTTTAAAGATAAAACTCATGTTTATCAGTATTTAGGTATGTGTATAGGCAGTGGTTTGTCAATTAAGGGGCGATACCAACAACATTGTGTAAGAATAGACGATAAACACACTGACTGGTTCCAAACATAAAGGGGAGTAAGACAGGGAAGCGTTTTATCACCAATTCTATTTAATATTGTTGTGGATGAAAATATAGCCCAAGTCCAGGGTCACTGAAACCCGGGGGAACTGAAGGTGAGGGTATAAGTGAACGATGTCATGACCTGGGAGGAGTCGGAAGAGGACTTGGAGAGAGAACTAGCTAAATGGGCAGGAACGATGGAATGATATGGATTGGACGTGAATGTGGTAAAGTGCAAGATGATGAAGGTGGCTAGAAACACAAACCCAGCAAAGAACGTAAAAATCAATGGAAAGGAACTTAAAAAGCTGGAAGATTTCTGCCATTTAGGAAGTAAGATTACTGCAAATGGTAAGATCCAGAAGGAAATAGGACAAAAGATATGGAAGAGTGGACAATTCTACCAGGTAGTTAAGGATATAATCTGGTGATGGAATATAGGAAAAGAGGCCAAAGCTTTGTTATATAAGGCATATTATCACCCAATAATGACACACGGCTCTGAAACCTGAACATGGACGAAGAGAGATTTAAGTAGATTGCAGGAAGCAGAGATGAGGTTCCTAAAGGCATTGACAATGTAACAAGAAGATACAGTATAAAGACTGAAGTAATTAAGGATGGTTTAAAAGCGACACTGAAGAGGAAAAGGTTACTGTGGTTAGGTCATATGATGAGAATGGAGAAGACAGAATGCCTAAGAAAGCTTTACAGAACAAAGAGAAGGGTACAAGACTTATTGGAAGACCACGGACGAGACGGATGGACCAAGTGTAGAAGAACACGCAAGCTAAATGAGCGGACTGGAGACAAGGGGATGAGGGAAAAGTTTGGAAAGATTGACAGAAATGGAGGATGATGTGCCAGACAACCTGCAGAGGTGGAAATGTCTAATGATGATGGGCCAGATGACCTGCAGAGGCGGAAATGTTGAATGATGATGTGCCAGACGACCCCCAAAGCTGTAAATGTCGAATGATGTGCAAGACGAGCCCCAGAGGTGTAAATATCGAATGATGATGGGCCAGACGACCCCAGAGGCGCAAATGTTGAATGATGATTTTCCAGACGACCTCCAGAGGTGTAAATATTGAATGATGATGTGCTAAATGACCCCCAGAGGCGGAAATGTCGAATGATGATGTGCCAGACAACCCCCAGAGGCGGAAATGTCGAATGATGATGTGCCAGACAACCCCCAGAGGCGGAAATGTCGAATGATGATGTGCCAGACAACCCCCAGAGGCGGAAATGTCGAATGATGATGTGCCAGACAACCCCCAGAGGTGGAAATGTCTAATGATGATGGGCCAGACGGCCCCCAAAGTTGTAAATATCGAATGATGTTGGGCCATACGACCCCCAGAGGTGGAAATGTTGAATGATGATGTGCCAGACAAACCCCAGAGGTGGAAATGTCTAATGATGATGATGATGACGATGATGACCAACAAAAAATATTTTATTTTTATCATTTAACATACTGATTAATACTTTGGGAGGTTGTAGTATAGATTATTCTGAGTAAAATGTGAATATAAGCATGTTTACACTTCTCATTGGATGCAAAGATACAATTTTTTGATAATGGTGTGTACAGATTTTAATAAAATGACTAGTGCGCAGGTCTCCTAATCAACCGTGACTTAAGAAGTACTGATAGCCTGATGCTTTTGATGTTGCTAGCAATGCCACACATCTTTAAACATCCTGAATATGCTTATATTGTGTTTGTTAGGTTTTTGTAATGGAAGTTCTATTGCTGCTTGTAGAAAATATCGTCGATGGTTTCATAACTGCAGATTACCGGATTCAAGAGTGTTTACTAGTATTTATAACAAACTGTGTGAGATTGGTACAGTTCCCAACATTCATATTATTTCTGAATGTACATTTGAATGAAGTGTGGATGAAGTAGAAGATATTCTTCGGTTGGTAGAAGGTAGTCCCACAATCACATAAATAATGTATACACGTGTTGGTATTCCACATGCAAGAGTATGGCGAGAATTACGTCAGAATGGCTTGTATTCATGTCACATACAGTGGGTGCAACACCTCCAACCATGAGACGGAGCCATTCAATTGGAATTGTTTCTGTGAGTAAATGCTAATCGCTAATTAATTTCAATAATACTGTTCAGCAATATGACACTTTCACTCATGACTGTAGCAACACCACCTACAACTAACATTGATGGTCTGACAAAAAAACACATGCCACTGTAGAAACATTTTCAGCATCGCTTCTCTGTAAATGTGTGATGTTTAATGATCGACAATCAGGTGATTGGACTTGTTGTGTTATCAAATTGTATTACAAGGCCCATTTAGCTGCAGGAGGCTCCCGTGTCTGCAAGTATTTGTATGTTCTTTAAGCATGACAGAAATCCTGCCCATTACAGTTGTCAGAGGACACATTATTGAAACCAAATCTTCCCTGAACAATATATTGGGCCGTGGTGGTCTTGTTTGTTGGCCACCAAGGTCTCCAGCCTTCACTTTCTTTGATTATTGTTTGTTTGAATGGATTAAAAGTGAAGTACACAAAGAAAAAGGAGATACAAGAGATGAATTGCTTGTCGCATTATCGTTAGTGCTGCCCTGATAAAAAAAAACCCACCAAGAAGCGCTCAGAAAAACAACACACACTATCACAAGATTTGCAAAGTGCATTTAGGTTGGTAGTGATGTTTTTTAAACATTTATAGGGACCTGTAAATTATTTGTGTTTTGTATAATTCAAACAGTCTACAAACAACAATATATTTATTGTTGTTTAATACCTCTATTAATGGCATTTTACATGCCAATTTCAAACAGCCAAATATTTGTAGCCATAGAGAACTGAACAAATGTTTATTTATATGCACTTTTTTTTTGTCAAAATAATCAACATCACAACCTCCCAAAATATTTACTATTCCTCCTTAAATACCCTGGAGATACCAGTATATGTTTTTCAAAGGTAGGTAACCATGGTCAATTTACTGTAAAATGTAATTATGTTTTATTTATAAAGTATAAACACACTAATTATTGTCATGAAAGTGATAGGGGAGGTGTCGAACTAAGAAAAATTGATGGTCCAGTCTTTGATATGAACCAGTAAGTAAACGTCTCTTTTCATCCTTTCATCTTCTCTCGTTTTTCTTCCTCACAGATAATGCATCCACGTGTAGTGTCTGCACACATACTTGCACACACACACACACACACACACACACACAC
>CABFOV010000094.1:252298-279369 GCA_902141375.1 Timema poppense
ACACACACACACACACACACACACTCGAATATTAATTTAAAAATTAGTTTTAAACAGATCTGTCAAAATTCTTGGTTATCTTGATTCTTTAGCCTTAAATCTTAACCGCAATTTTTTTATTCTTAGCTCAAATTCTTAAACATTTGTTGATGAACTGCAGATGGTGGGTACTAGTGACTTATCATTATTTTTGTTTGTTTCAACTGTTTGGAATTGTTATATCATTACTTTCTTAATGTCTCACATTTGTTTCAATGAAGTAAGTTGACTCTCTGGCTCTTTGTTTCACCGGGACAGAAATAAACTTATTCTCTTGTTTCACCTCTTGAGTGATTATGAGTGGGACAGTAATGCACATATTTTTTTTTTAAAGAGGAAATTTGAAAAAATTGATTATATATTTAGAAATACTTATATTTACAAGCCATATGTAATCTTTATATATATATATTTTATTGCTTATCACTTCCTAACAAATATGCACAAAAGGTTGGCTTAATATAATATTAACTCATTCTCTTTTGAGCAAAAACAAGAACATTTATATTTGTAAATAAGAATAAACTTAAAGTAAAAATTAAAAATGTCTAACTTTGCTTAGAAGACCTAACGAAAATATAATTTTATAGGGGCATGGGAAAAGGAGGAGGGGGAGAAGTTGTGTTGAGAATAGAAAGATTATATATATTTAGATAAAGAGAGAGAGAGATAGAGAAGGGTGAGCGGCAGTGGGGAGAGAGAAGAAAAAAAAAATCTGTATTTCTGTGGTTGTGGAAGGGAGGGATTTTCTTTGCAGGGTCATTCGTAAGATCAACCAGCAAATCCGCTTGAACCAAGAGTGGAAGATTAAAGGGAAATTAAAACTGGGGAAGATTAAAGTGAAGTTAAAAATAAAGAACTAGCAGAAGTTACAGAACTACTCCATGGGTTCAGGGCTTGTCTTTATTTCAAAACTCAAATTTATTCATCAGTTTATACCCATAAAATTATTTTAAAATAAATTTGCTTATTTAAATTTAGACAACCTAATGAACAAATTTTTATTTTTTTCTGTTTTTATTCTAAAATTATTTCATAATATTCTATGCATAGATTTCAAAATAAAATTCCAACATAAAACCATCACAAACTTAACTATGAGGAAAGTGGAGTTCTTTTTTCCGCAACTAAACTTAAAATGTGATAGCACCAATGATAAGGTGAATTAAATTTAAATTTACTGAAAAGCTTTCATTTAAATTTGTACATGCAAACCTACTCTAGAGAACTAAATAAAAATGGTTCAAATGAACATTTCTTTTTTATTATTAATACTACATATTATTTTTCTTTAAAGAAAACAATTTTTTTGGGGAGGGGTGAATTTGCTATATGTATTTGGAAGAAGGTAAAGGAAAGTGGTTATAAAACATGTAAATGGAAAAAACACATGATGGCTTTTACCATGAAAAGAACAACAGGGTTCACACTTTCTTGTGAGACATGTCCTAAAAACTCAATAAGATTTGCGAAACAAAATAATAGGTATATTCATTGTTATAGAAACACTACACCAAAGATCATAAATGAAATAATATACACTGTTACTTACTCTATGGCATTAGGAACTAAGAACATTGTTATAAAACAATTTAGCATAAGAATAGGTGTGTTTTTGCAATTGACCTGGTATCACTGTTAACGAATTGTTTATGACCGAGATGATACCAGAGCTTGGTTTGTTAACGATTTCCTTGAACAAACTAAACAGCATGATTACGACCAAAGAGCCGGGAATTTGTGTGCCAATTTCAAAACAGCATCACTTCATATGTTAGATTTAAATGAGTATAATTTCATATTCAATTGGTTTTAGGTTTTTGTAAATTAAAATGAACAACAATTACTAGCTAAAAATACATGGCAGTAAGTAGGGTACTTAAAAACCATTTAGTTATGGATAAAAGAGAGTAGTACTAGATAATCTAGGCCTATTTAATATTTATTTTATATTTAGCACAGCGTCTTACTACCCGTTCGGGTTATACACTTTAAGTACTAATCACTCTAATGGATTAGGAATTGGGACTGTTGAATTAGAGGAAGTGAACCCGCATTTGCGTGGAGGGAGAGTTGAAAACCATTTAGGAAAAACCACCCCCAGTTCACCCGACCGAGATTCGAACCTCGATCTCCTCGTCCTCAGCAGTCGAGCTCAACATGGCCTATTTGATAACACATAACATATTCATGTTTTCTATGGCTATTTTTGCTTTATGGGAAGATATGCTTGGCTTTATAATGTTGTGTAAATATTAGGATTAGTCATAATAAGCACCAATCTAACTAAGAATAAAATTAAATAGCTCATTTTCAATCAATTTGCAGCACATGTAGTAGGATTACATAAATACACCTACCAGCTCTTAGATCTACTCTACCACAACCACCATTTTTGTTTAAGAAAAATATCTCAAATTTGTTTTTGCACTTCAACTGGGTCAGAACCGCATGTTTGATAGCACTCAATACCAAGACACAACCAAGTCAATCGCAAAAACTCGCCTAGTGAAATTAATTTTCAAAGATCTGAATTAAAAAGTATATATTTGCTGATAGTTCAGAAATTAATGTTTTTATCAAATTATATTTAAAATAAAAAGTGTTTATCTTTAATATTACTACAACTTTACAATAAGTTATTTTGTATTTCAAATAGTTGTGAAGAAACGATGAAAATTTCCCTTATGTAAAGTCAGTTATTTTCATGAGAAAATGAAATTGCTCAGCTTGTTTATTATAATAATTAGTGTCTAGATATAAAATTTAATCTAAATCGTTAAAGCTAATTTTGAGAAAATCAATTTTTTTCTCTTTTTGCCCTTCAGTAAACTACCCTTAAATTTAAGGCTGTATATCTAATTCCTAAAACCCCTCGGGGGACCTCATAAAAACCCCAGATACCAAGTTTCAGCCCACCCAATCAGTAAAATAGGTTTGGCTTTAACCTGAGGTACAGAGTTTGATTTTTTTGATGATCGTAATACTTTCTCTTCAAGGTGTCAAGATAAAATAAAAAACACAAATTATACACACACAAACATAATGTTAAACAAGTTTAGCTAATATAAAAACGTTTATAATCAAGCTAATCAATTGTGGTGTTATACTCAGTTGTGGGCAATATTAATTTAGGTTTCAGGCTATTATAACTTCAGTTTTTCCCAAGTTTATGACTTTGAAAAGACATTAAAAATTTAAATCGAACACATATGAGTTGTGCTTAAATAGTGGCGAGCACAAGCAAAAGGTTTGGCAGGCGCCAACCAAATGGACATATCTGGTTTGAGCACAATAACTAGATTACAAAGGTCATGTTGAGTACACTTAAAGTTCTAAAGCGAAGTGGTAAAAGAACTAATATTGTTCATAGCGAAAAGTTAGCCGATTATTAAATGTTGATATTTCGTTTGGATGTCAGAAATTTAATTTACTGGGATTTATTAAATCTACACTTATAAATTTATTTTTCTTTACCTTTATCAATTTCTATTAATATACAAAAAATACTGTGATTCGAGAGATAAAAATCGAGGTATTGGAATTGGTTGGGAACGTTTACTTGCAGGTTGGATGGCAAACCTGAGCATGTGACAGAATCCCCTCCCATATCTGCACCGACCAATGAGGGCTTGGTACAGTCTCCTCCAACCTTGGCCAACTCTGCAGCAACGGCAGGTGATCAATGTTCTCAATGTTTGTCTGACTGAAAAACAACCACGATTATGCTGGTAGCTGACATATATAGCTTAGTTTTTTCTAAATTCGATTCTTAAATATAAATACTAGTGCTTATTATTATTATTATTATTTCCAAAATGACTTATTTAACAACTAAATTAGGCATGTAATTACCTTTGAAATCTATGTTTGGTTGTCATGTTGCACCTATACTATCACTTTCAATCTATTTTGTTATCAACACTCCACTTTGCTCCTTTTGTATGTTCCTGTTTATGTGTCCTATCATTATTTACCTACGTCCCATTTCTCACTTTTGGGTGGTTGTTTTTTTGTTTCCTTTTTTAGGAAATTGAGTTGCATGTTTAACACTCCCTTTTGATGATACGTTAACAACAGAATAAATGAAACCTAGACAGAATGCCTGAGTGATAGTGATCAGTTTTATCCAAGAGGCAGCCATTATCTCTTTATGCAGTAGTAGCAGCAGTGTAAAGTGTGAACTATGTTCCTCTTTTCACCGTAAGAGGTAGGACCTATATTATGTTTGCAACACATCAAAATTGTGTTCACAACTTGCCGGTGGATTACGACCTATAGTTTGGGAACTGGTGTGTAATGATATTTCTCCCGAAATATCGACACAAATGTCCGGCCGGCTACAGGATGAGTTGGGGGTTGGTTGGAGTTTACGATTACTAACGAGGCGTAGTGAAGGGACAAAAGTGAAATACAATAAACATCCAAGGGGGAACCTGACGTAATGGGCGCCACTTGATTTTTAGCTAATTTGGGAACCAAAACCCATTAAACCTAAAATAAAGTTGCATTTAGAGTTGAACGCAAGAGAAATCCAATTTAACTCCCTACAACTCGTTCCCTGAAAATTTATTCAAAATAAAAAAATGAAATGTCAAATTCACTATGAATTACTTTAAAATTTTAATATAAATATGACCTTGCTTAGAAAGTTTCACAAAATGGTTTACATAAGGGAAATTTTGTAAGTGTAAATTAAGCCAAAGTTAAACAACCCTCTTAAATAGAATTTAGGGAATGCCCTGAACCAAATTAGGTGGGGATTTATAAATAAAAAACATTAACTAAACTTTCTAACTCCTGAATAGGCTTAAGAAAAAAACAAAAAAAAACCCCAACAGAGTAGTATTTACTTATATAGACACATATGCATGGATATAGGCCCTCCAGTAAACCTCTTGCACAAAAAAAAACAACTACATAGAGCACCAGCTTAGCCACGAACCCAGGATTCATTCCGCACTACTTGTTGAGGTGGTCGATCAGTCAATTATAAAATTACATAGGTTGAAGGTGAAAGCTAGGCATTAGTTCAGTCAGTTATGGCCTAACTTGAATCTTAAAATTCCAAAATGGGGTGAAATGTATCCTTATAGATTTATTCACATAAATATAGGACAGATCTATATTAAAACTGTCAGTGTAACTTGCGTGGCTTGACCCGGTTTGGCCGCTCGTGGGACTGTGTGAGGGTCCGGAATCTCCTCCCACAGGATCATGATAGCCACTAAACTCCTACATATCCTTCAGGACGAAATGTTTGGGAACCGGATAACAGAGTCTCATCTGCGTAGCCCGGATGGGAAGACCCGAGTAACATCACATGTGTTAAAAAAATTAATAGTACTCAGTTTCCTCAAATGTGCATTAATAATACAACAGTAAAAATCACAAGGAATATAAACTAAACACTAATTTTCTCAATTATGAAAAGAGGTGTACTCGATATTAAATTCACAGATCGTACACATTTAACTATGTTTGGGCTGTCTGCCTAAGTATGGGGGTCCAATACAAGAACCAAAGCAGCCTATGGGGATTTTAAAATGCAATAATCTGGCCTATTTATACATTTAGGCTCAAAAGATGAATAAGTTTAAATGTTATATAAATATAATTAGCAAACCAGCTAAGAATTAAGCACCAACACCAGTGTTCCTGCTCCAAGTGAACATGCGCCCATTACTACAAAACATATTTATGGCCCACATGGCTGATAAGTTCACTAAACAGGAAAAGCTTTTATTAATAAGATGCACAAGTAGAAAAAAAAGAGACACACTTACTCGTGAAAGGGGTTTCTTTGAGACTCGATAACTCACAAAATAAAATATACAAATTAATAACACATTAAAATAAATTAATTCCAAGATACAAAACTGCAGTTGGAAAATAGCTTTTACACGTCGGACTCTTGATGGCAGTCTCAATACTCCTCACATCCACAGCGAACCTAAAGTCATAATGAACAAAAAGGATGCGTCCTACCTTCAAATCATATTAATTGGTGCCCATCAGTATTTTATTTTTCCAAATTCTCGACACATCCTCCCTTCCTATGTTCTCTGCCATTTTGCCCCTCCCTTTTCTTTGTTGCCAACCCTTTCTTTCAGCTCCCTAGCTCAGAACGCCAAGTGGGTGGTGCTAGTCGTCATCTTGAGCTGCTTCCAAGCAACTATTTCCCCGTAGATAGAGTGAATAATTGTAGTGGCGGTCTACAATTATTCGAGGGTTTATCCGCTAGCCAAGCTGAAATCTGATGAAATAAATTTCACCACAGCTGCACTTGAGTATTAATAAGAACAAATAATTCTACATTACTAGTGCACCCAAGTTTTTTGGGTAGTTTAGAAATGTGAGGTGGGTTTTTATTAAATTTATAGCTCCCATATACAGAGTTTAATACTTGTATTATTGACATTTAAGTAGCTTGCTTCGACTTTTATTATATCATAGGACACTTAGATAGGAACACATTAAAGGAACGAATAACATGTGTCATAAAAAGCTTTACCATTTTCCCTTTTCTCCCTTTTGTTGTTTTTGGTTTCATCTTTTAGAAAGTTGTGTTGCATGTCTCACACTCTCTCCTGATGAGTTCTGATAGAATGAAACCTAGGTTGAGGGATTGGACAGTGACATTTGATTGTCTCCAAAAGGCAGCCATTACCACTTGTCCATTGGGAGTACTGTAAAGTGTGAACCATGTTTATTTTTTTCATTGTAAAGTACATTTTGTGTTCATCTCGTTTTATATGTTTCCATCCATATCTCCTGTAACTTCTTCTAAATCTCAAATATTACTTTATGTGTCTTGTAAAGCTTAAACTCACGTTCAGGATTTTTAAACAAATTGGTTAAGATTCGGGAAAATAGTGATTTTGACCCATCTCTCATTTATGTAAATATAACTTAACACAATGAAACAACCAAACATTTATTTTAAAGCGTATAAAGTGCTTATAATTTACATGGAGACTTAAATTTATTATTCAATGAAACAGAAAATGAATGCTATAGAAAAAACTGTGAACCGCACCCAATTCCATAAGATTAAAGAATATATAAATGTTTTGCTCAAATTCTTATTTTAACATAAAATTCTATTCCAAAAATTATTATTGAGTAAACCTTATATAAAATCTTTGAAAATGATTAAAATTTTACTCTTCATATAGATAGATGAATTTACTTAACTCTTTTGGAGTAGAGCTCTTGTATGGATCATGGTTTAAAGTGGGAGAGATAGCCAGCATATTTACCTGACCTGTGCTGGAGAAGAACTCGTTGCATTAAAACATTAATAAACACACACTTCACTGCTGCAGGCAGTTCCAGTTCCGGCTATGACTGACTGACACTTGTTCTTATTTTGACTTTAAGGTTTATTTTCAATGGCTATTTTTATGTTATTATTACAATCGTAACAAGAAAATAAAAAAGCAACCTGTAAGTCTAGCAAGGACAGGCATTCCATTCACTTGTTTATACTCAGAATTGAAAGAATTTGCCTGCGGTAATGAAACCTAAAATGGGTTTTTATGTCTTTTAGTGTTTAAACCATATTTCTACTCCAATGTTATTTATGTAAATATGGTGGCGCCCTCCCCAACTTTAAACCACGATTCAACCTTTTTTTAAATATATTAAAACCGATATTTAAACATTTATAATCTCCATGCTCTGCTAGCAAATTTATGGTTATTTTTATTTTCCAGTAAATTGATATAAAATTAAAAAAATTATTGCATCTTTTCATTTAAGTTGCTAATGCCAAATGTAAATTTGTTCTCATCTATATTTGTTAATGTATTTATTTAGTTATTATACAGTAGAAATGTGTTTTCATGATTGGTTTTTTTCCCTTTATTTAAAATTAAACATTATATTAATGCTTTTAACCTAGTGTACCTTAATAATAACAATAATAATTGTTTTTTCTTATTGTTTGCATTATGTTTTGAGTACGTTGATCTTGCCTAGAGTGAACTGGCTCAGTTTGTATGTAGATTGAGTTGCTACAAGCTCATTCTGCCAAACTGTTGCCATACATGACTAACTACTATGGTATTATAGTTGCAACTAGCCTTTCTCTCTACACACACATACGATACAACTACTACTGCTACTAAACATGACTGAGTTGCTCACACCAGCTTTACACTGATTATTTCTCATTGTGTTGTCACATAATCATGTCTTAATTAACATAATTTTGGGTATTGAAACATTCTTTCTCAAATACTTTAGGCTTAAATAAGGTTTTTATTTTTGGACGGGATGCTAATATAAATGTAAGGTTTCATGGATAAGCAGTTATATTGATGTCTTCAATTCAGAAAGGAAAGAAATTAGAAAGCAGAAATTATTTTTAGGACCGTATTATTTATTTTAATCCCCGCGTATTAATACCTGTTCAAGTTATACATATAGTTATATAATAATTCTAATGAAGAAGGGATGAGGAAAGAAGTATTTTAGAGGTAATTTATCCGCATTTGTGTGAAAGGAGAGCTAGAAACCATTTAGAAAAAAAACACTCACTTGACCCGACTGGGATTTGAACTCTGATCTCCTCATCAACAGCAGGCCAATTTAACATAGCCTTAGGTCTTTGACCATTCAACAACTGAAGTGGGTTTTAGGGCAGCTCTTATGAATTACGTTATAATTAATTATTTAAAAAAATTACATTTCTCTTCTTAAAATTAGAAGGCACAATAAACACTTAACTGGTTAATGTAGTAGTAAAATTAGTTTGGATTAAAAAACACAAAGTTTCTCGAGCCACGGGTAGTTTTTAAGGAGACGAGAAGAGACCAAAGTGTTGAAGGTAAATATCAAAGTCTACAGTATCAAAATGGCTCCTAAGATTTGTGTTATAATAGAATAAATGTGTTTTTGTTTGTTTTAGTATGGTTCTGGAGATTTTTATTATTCGCAAAATTAATACTGTGGAACTTTTATGCATAAATGACGAGTCTTGACATTTTATGTGTTTCTGATTTAAAAAAAAACTGGTCTCACAATTATCTCTTTCTGTACATGCGGCTATAGCCAAAATAATTTAACGAATTTTGTTCAATTTAATATCATTATTTATATATTAGATTCCAAAGTATGGCCCATAGACCAACGGTGGCCCACGTTTCTATTTCATCTGGCCTATGATAATTGCTTCAGTTGGTTGCACATTTTGACAGAATAAAACAATTAGAAATAGAAAAATTTAATCTTTGTTGTAATTAAGGAATTTAAAGAGGAGTCGGTATCTTTCATATATGTATATTAATTTAATTTGTACTTTTAAGTCACTTGTTACTCTAGGGGCCAAATGCAACGTAATATTTAGAGAAACGTGCACCAGTGATACAGTGATGAGAATGTTTGTCATCTTAGGGTGGTAGAAGGGAGGCACCTGAAGTGAAACTGAAGTACTCAAGGTTTCATCTGACAAAAACAGCGATGGAACTTCAGAGGCTTTTTAAAGTTTATATAAGATCATTGATAACTGTATCATGCTGCGTCCACAACCCTACAAACAGCAACTATTGAGGGACTAAATGAAGCTCCAGAGCATCTGTACAATGGATATCATTCTGATTTACTGTATTTCTTCAATTCTCAACTATCATTCAGGGCTAGTTTCAGACCACAACTATCTAAAATATCTTCAATAAGAGAGGTAGATGAGTTGTTAATTATTAAAAATATTCCCTAATTTTTCACCTTAGCTGAGTCGGTAGCGTGTTTGTCTACTTAGCTAGGCGTCCTGGGTTTGATTCCAGGCCTGGCCGAAAATTTACCATTGGGGAAATGTGGGTTTACCCTTTCAATTGATAAATTAACGGCCGGGGACTGGATGCTGTGCCTGTCCTAGTCTTAAATTATATTATAAGGTATATCAAGCCGGTAGTGGAAAATGAATGTCTCGATTATAAAACTGACCTAAGCCTCAGGCTGGAAAGACTAATGGATGTAGAATAAAGTGCCTAAGTTATTCTTTTCAAGACATGTGTGCTCCACTTTTATTATTTTTAACCCTGCCAGTAAGTGTGACAATATCAGAATGTTCAGTCTTGAAATTAAAATAAATTAAGAGCCATTTGTAAAACACAATGGCAGTAGAAAGGTTGTTGGGACTTACCAAATATCACTCAAAAATTAATGAGCCTGTAAAATATATAAACATCAAGGTTATTGAATTTTTTTTTTTTTTTAGAAATGAAAACCAGAAACGTGAATATCAAAGTTTATCTAATCAGTGACTAATTTTTAAAACAAAAGGCTTTATAGTTGGTAACATTTTTCTTATGATAAAGGGATGATAGAGCGTGGTGATGGGACCAACAGCTGAATTCAATATTTCAAGAGGTAATAGTAAATTTAATTTGAACTTTATAAGAACAAATATTAAAGTAAAACAAATAATTCTATCTGCCCCAGGCATATTCAACATATTTAATATCTTTATTTTTAGAAATCTTATGCAAAAAATATATACACCCTACATACAACATGCTTGTAATTTATTACATCTTTAAGCTGAGTTGCCAAATGTGCTTTTTTATAGTAAGTTCACGTTTGATAAAAATAATATTACTGACCCTATCAACAAAGGTTGCATCAGGGCTCCCACTGTTGATATTACATCACTGACCAGGACAGGAATGTTTGTGTGATTTGGGTTATACGAGGAGTGTTTTTATCAGTATTGAAAATGTTCTTAAAACATATGTAGTTTTACTTTACATCCATTACTGTTTCCAGTCTAGGGTCTGGGTCAGTTTTTTATTCAAGCCATATATTTTCCACTACCGGCTTGGTAGGCCTGTCGTAGCTTCCCTTAAAATATACGAGTATATTAATGATGAAGGAAGTTATTTCAATTAGTTTGTTACACACTGAGCTAGTTGTAAGCGTTAGTGAAATTTTAGTGAAATTTTTTCTTCCTAGTAAATTTCCCTGCCTGTTACAACCCATTGTGTAACAAACTAATTAAAATCATTTCCTTCATTATTAACTTTGATTGGCCTGATGGAAAAAGGATGCCTCGTCATGCTTTTCATTCGCAATAAAGGGTGTAGTAATTATCTTGATATCCATTCTAGTAGTTTAAATATGAGAGGGAAAAAGAGAATAGAGGTGGATTAGTTTGTTTTTTCTGTTATCGCGTCTTGCTACCCCTTATGTTTACACATATATCAATAAAATACGCTAATGTGTTAGGGATGAAGGAGTTTGAATTTAAAGTGCACATGCATTTGCATGGACAGAGAGTGGAACAACTACCCTTAACACTCTCGACTAAGATTCAAACCCTGATGTCCCTGTCATCGGCAGTTCAGTCTAATGCAAGACTGACTCCTTAGACCATTTTGCCACTGAAGTGGGTGATGGATTATTTAAAGAGGCAGTTTGATTGTGCTCCATCCAACAGCCCCTATATGGTTTATTATATTCCTGGCACCAAGGATAATGGTGTTACCATCCTAGTTACAGTAGCATTACCACTTCTTTGGTACTAACTGACAACTATGAAAAGTTACCAGACCAAATTATGTATCCCTATGCCAAACCATATGATCTGCAAAAACATTTTTTAGCAGCTGTCACTTTTGACAATCAAAATATAGGTCTATACAAGAAACATATAGTATGACAGCTTTATTTATTTTCTATTTTATACTTATTGTTGACCTTGATATGTTGATGTTAGTCCTAGTATTAGTTATTTCTACAATATCAAACATTTTAAAAATCTTAGCATTTAATCCCATGCTAGTTTTATTATTATTATAATATTATTTTTAACATTATAAATGTGAACAATCTGAACGATGTGAAAAATTTAATTATAATAAAAAGCGATGGTTAGGAAATAGTTCTAATTTGCTCTAGTATCTTTTTTACTTCCCTGTTTTACTACTCATTTGGGTTTTATGCTTATGTAATAATTACGCTATTGTTTTTAGGGATTAGGAAGATTATATTTATAGGAAGTGTATCTGTGTTTGCATGGAGGGAGAGTGGAAAAACCTTTAGTAAAAAGTACCCTCAGAACACTCGACCAATATTTGAACCTTGATCTCCCCATCATCCATAAACTAGTCTACCGCAAGAGTAGCGCGTTAGACCACGAGACCACTGAAGCGGATAATTTGCTCTAGTTGATTGCTCAACAAGCTAAATGACCAAGTTGTATACTACCTAAACATGAATGTACCAACTAATGTTGTGAACCAGAGTCGTGGAGCTGATAATGATTGTTATTGATCAGAATTCTATGAGTTCCTAAGAGGTATAAGGTGACTAGATGAAATGTAGCCATACTTGCGCTCGGTGTCTCGAAGTCAAGAAACCCATTGGTGATAAAGTACCGTAAATAATCTTAAATGCACAAAACTTATAATACAGTGTATATTAAAAAAAAAATTGTAAACCATTGATTCACACACCCACTCACACATTTTGTTCAGTGTAACAGAATAAACATAACTCAAGACATGACCTCACGAGCACAAACACTTGTTAAACGGTGTAGAAAACAATAAGATTCCATTCATGCACAATTGTTAGAAGGAAGGAATTAAGCTTCCAATCATGACCTTGGGGACAGAGACACATATGGTAGAGTGAACTAGGACTCTAGGAACACACATAGGACAGTGGTAGAGTGAACTAGGACCATAGTAGACAGGAACACATATAGGACAGTGGTAGAGTGAACTAGGACCATATACAGGAACACACATAGGACAGTGGTAGAGTGAACTAGGACCATAGTAGACAGGAACACATATGGTAGGACAGTGGTAGAGTGAACTAGGACCATTGACAGGAACACATATAGGAAGGACTGTGGTAGAGTGAACTAGGACCATGGACAGGAACACATATAGGAAGGACTGTGGTAGAGTGAACTAGGACCATTGACAGGAACACATCATAGGTAGGACTCTAGGACTATAGGTGAACTCTAGGATTCTAAGCAGGAACACAAGGGGGTAGGACAGTAGTAAAGGGGACTAGGACTCTAGACAGGAACACATCATGGCTAGGACACTGGTGTAATGATCTAGGATTCTAGACAGGAACACAGCAGGAGTAGGACAATGATAAAGTGAACTAGGACTCTAGGCAGGAACACAGCAGGGGTAGGACAGTAGTAAAGTGGACTAGGACTTTAGACAGGTACACAGACTAGCTAGTACAATGATAAAGTGAACTAGGACTCTAGACAGGAACACATCATAGGGTTTAGGGCAGTGTTAGAATAACTAGGATTATAGACATTACTTCATAGATATACCCTATATTTGGAAAAGTAGGAGAAAAACAAGACTCCAGACATAACCTCCTAAAAATACTTTTAAAATTGAAGAAATGCGACGAAGAACAAGGACTACCCAATACACTAACCATTTACTCACATTGCGTTTTTTGTTGCCTCCACCGCAGGCTCCATAAGTAGCTACGCTGGAATATTGAAAGGCTGCTCCCTCGGCGACATGTCAGGTACAGTTGGTATGTCTGGATCAGTTGGTGCAGCCAACCAAACTCTCTGCCATTACTCGCATGACCTAGCAAACAAGGGTTGGTAATGCTTTGGCAGACTTGCTTCAGTGTTCCCCCTCATGGACATTCTGAGCTAATCTGTGTTTGTGGAGTTAACGGGTTAAGTCATTTTTATTTATCTGTAGTATGAATTAGATATAATTTTTCAAAGAAATGTTATTATGATTATCTTTCTTAATTTTCTTGCACATATTTCTTCTCGTTTATTATGGGTGTATCTGTGTGGGACAAATGTATTAACAAGGAAGTCCTTTCAAACAAAGTATGTCTCTTTGAGACACCAATACGGGTGTCCCAAACTTTGATTTGGCTTAGAAATAAAAATCAGCTTTGACTTTCCTTTTGACATTTATTATAAAGCTTTGCTGATAAAAATATTGCCATTTTGAGCGTTTAAATACATTCAAAATCAATATTCACATTAAAATTCTGGAGTAATTGAATTTTAAGTTGTGACTTGGATTTTTCAAAATAGAATAAAATATTACAAACACTATTGTGCAATAAAATTTTCTAATAGTTTTTTGTGCACAATACTATAAAATTTAGCACAATATTTTTTTTAAATCATAAAACAATTGAGAACAAATATTTGAACTTCGATTTAGCTTTTAGAATGTTTCATATTCCATTTGCATTCACTTTGAATAGAAAAAATGGACTTTCACACCTCTAAATTCTCCACATTGTTATATATGCATTACATTTCCTCTAAAAAGTAAAATCATTATTACCAAGATTTATTGGTCTTGCTTGAAGATTAAATCAAAACAGAGAAAATCAAGTCTGCATTAGACACATACTTTATTTGTTACTTATCAATGGCTTTTTGCAGTCACCTACTCATTGCTAAGGATCTAGAAACATACAGAGGAAACAATACACATGGTAATAATATGTGATTATTTTTATAGTCTGTTACATTCCAAACCAAGCTGCCTAGTTGTTTGAATTACTGGTATTCATCAGCATTTTCATTACCAACAAATTTTAAATAGGTATCTGTTTTAAGTTTAGTAAAAAACTACTCTTTGAGATTGATGCTTGTATTTTTTTCTTCATAAATCACTGTCACTTGCTTGTTAATATGTACATTTTGAATTATCCATGAACCATGACTTGTTTGGGATTTTCTTCAGTGACCTATCTAATTACACGGAGTAGTGGTATTTAAAGTTATCTTTAATCACTACACTAGCGTAATTTCTTAACACAAACTTTAAATGTATAATTTATCAATATAAATATATACATATTAGGATTGAGCCCTTGAATCCTTTAAGAATATTCAAGATTTGAGGTTTCAGGAAAATTTCAGATTTGAGAGTCAGATTCTAAAAAAGAAAAAAAATCTCTCTTTGTTCCAGATTTGAGACTTGAATTCTAAAAAAAAGAATCTTTTTTTTAATTCCTGAGCCTCCTTTAGACCCTTTAGTGGTTCAAAATCAATCATATTTATATTATTAACTCACAACCAGGCCCCAGACCAGTAACTTAACACTTAACTGAATGTATATATGTTAAAATTAATGTATTATAAGAAAGACTGTTAACACCTACTAACAACTTCTATTATTCTATTATATTTATATTTCCTATGTTCATAATTTTTTTTTTTCAAGATTCAATATTCGGTATTTGAAGGTAAATTAGAGATTCAAATTAGTAAAATAGTGAATTTGACCCAACTTTAACAGGGGTTCCCAAACTGGATGTCACCAATCTTGGTCCGGGGCGTCACGGCTATAAGGAAAAACTAAAACTTATAGTGTTTATGAAAAAAAATATTTCAATATGTTTACTCTTACATATTTTAAAGAATGTATTAAATCATACAAAAACATAATTTTTTCTTGTGAAAGTGCGCCTGTCATGCGAGTTATAGATTCTAATGCTTCTTGAAAACTTGGTGTCTTACACAACTCTCTCCACTAAAATTTGAAAATGGACTGATATGTCTGTAATTTTATTCTAATTTTTTTTTTTTTACATTTAAAGGAATACAAACAAATAATGTAAATTAATTTTTTTAAACACCACCAAATCAAATTTGGCCATTTTTTATAATTACTGGGAGAGGGGCTTTGCACAGAAAATCTGACATGTGAAGGGTGGTGCGTTCTCGACAAGCTTTGGAACCCCTCGGTCAAAATGCATCTTTTGTTGCAGTGTTTGAAAATGTCTCATTCAACACACCTAAACTTGTATGAGTGAGTTAAATAAACCTCCCCCCTCTCTAATAAGACCCTGGGTTTTGTTTAGCTGCTGTTTTTATTTTGTCACCACATATTTCTACTTGATCGGGCAGTACCCATTTTGTGCCAACTTGGCAAAGGTATTATAGGTGAGGAAGGTTTAAATTGGAATAAATATACCCTAATTTGCATATAGAGAGAGTCAAAATCATTTAGGGAAAATCAACACACCGACCCGGATGCGAACGCTAATCTCTATGTCATTGGCACTACAGTCCTTAGTGAGAATGAAGCCTTAGGTCCTTGTTTCATTGGTTAGATTAGGTAACACAGCACGTTATATAAACATGCCAAAGAGTAATTTTTGACATTACTAAAGTAACTAAAACAATTTCCATTTGCAGGATGGCAATAATGTTTGTCACTAATTTTCTTTTACTATAAAACTTTGACAAGTTCAAAAATAATAATTCATAAAAAAATATCGTACATGTTTTAGAAGTGTGTGTCAGTCCATAACTAAACTTGAATGTTATTAACAACCATCTAAGACAATTAAAAAAAAAGATAATTAATAATAAACAAGCTCTTTTTTACTAAAATAAGTACTATACTCTATTGTCACCTTTGTATTTATTTGCCATTTCATGTTATCTCTAACTCACTTTTCATAGAAAATATCAATGCCCATGAAAAAATATATTATTAACAATATAGTAAAATGTTATCAATGTCAACTGCAAAAATATATATTTGTATTTTCTAAAAGTTTTTTTCTACCAGAATCCCAGTATAGTTGTATTTGCCAACATAACATCTTAACAGTGGTAGAACCCGGTAGTTAGCTCTGAAAATTGTTCTAATGTGTTGTGCCTTTGTTTTTTCATTTATTAACAAACATGAAGGAAAAAACAAACAAATTAAGTATGTCAAAATGTCAAGATTAAAATTATAAAAGGTGGTGTAAAATTAACCTAAGCAATTTTAAGTTTAAATATAAGTATATCCACTCCACCACCATTAATAATCCTGTATGTACATGAAAACAAGTACAGCACTAATTAATAAATTTGGATTTACTTATAAAACTACTGTTTTTATTGATATTAGGAAGATAAACTTCTAATTTGGTTAATAATTCATGCTATCTATCCTCAACACTTATTTCTTTGCTCTTTTACACTAACTTTGGGATACTTTTCATCATTTTCATATTTGTATATATTCTTTAGTATTATCTTTTTGTGTTATGCTTGGTTTGAAAATTATATAAATTTCATTCTAATACAAACAGCTTGTGTTTTTAGGCTTACTAATTTTAGAAATACAACATTTACACTGAATAAATTTTGTTTTATAAACTATAATTTGAAGAACTGCATCTACTATGTCTCTATAAATAAATCCACATAAATATATTTGCTTTTGCATGGATTTTGGTTGCTTTGCGGGGTTTTTTTCCTCAAAGAAATTGAACAACATATTCATCACATTGGGTGATTGCGACTTATTATGGTTTAGTTCCACAAATGCAGATGCTGGGGTGATCTGTGAACTCAGCAAGCTTAGTTGACAATATCACCCTCACTTTACATGGCTTACCTTGAAATGCTACCGTAATTAACTTATATTCCTAATGGCAAACAAGATCACTAGACTTAAGTTTTTGTGTGTTGAAATGTTGTATATTGGAATTATTGTCTCAAATATTGGTTTTGTTTTCAATGTAACCCTGGAATTAAAATCTCATATTGGTTAAACTCTCTCCAAGAAAATATTTGGCCACTTAATTAGTATTACTTTATTTGGATTTTATCTACAACTATTATATAATACCTTAATATGATACATTACAGTGTGTTAAACCCAAGATAATCCATTATAATTAATATGTGATGATTTGGCAATATAGAAACACATTTTAAAATACGAATGGGTTATTTTTTTGGACAGGTTATCATATTGTTAAACTATGTTTCTTATAATTTGATGTTTAGGATTATTTAAAACTATTCTTTTATTATTATAAACGTATAGACAAACACACAATTTATAACACATTTTTACAAATCCTTATAAATAGCATTTCCTGTATCCATTATTATGAAGCTACTTTCTAACTAAACTATACCAATATCTCACAAAATTTATGTTCATTAGATTTGGAAGTAGTTACAATAACATAAAAGACAAACACCGGAAATGAACATTGGACAATAATATATCATAACTCTAGTCCCTGTCCTATCTTTCTTTTCAAATTTCCTTTCTCCCCCCTTTGTGTTTTTTTGGTTTCTTCTTTTAGGAAATTGCATTGCGCATTTCACACTCTTACCTGATTAGTTCTGATAGAATGAAACCTAGGGTGGGAGATTGGGTGTTAACGATACATTTTTTCAAGAGGTAACCATTACCTCTTTGTCCAATGACAGTGATCTAAAATGTGAACTATGCTCTTTTTTCCAATGTCAAAGGCATATTGTGTTTATTCCTTTTTATGTTTCTATCCATTTGTCTTGTACCTTGTTCAAAATATAACAAAATACCACAAAAAGAGGTTTTCCTTAGAAAAATTTATTTTCAGTAATTATTTCTTATTACTAATACAGGTTCAGTCCTAGATTGACATTAATTAGGAGTGTTTCAAGTAATAATATTTGTGTCATGGTGTATAGATTGAAAAGTTTTGTTTATACTATAGGAAATCAAATATACAAAAATGTAGACATGCACATATTAACATTTATCCTGACACAATTTTCCTACATTCATCCTGGGTTGACATTTAATTAAGGTTCAGTGAATTAGAATTACTATAGTTGAAAGTTATACAATCCAAAGTGTCAAACTATATTTATAACATTATGTTGTGTTCATAATAAAACCAAGCCCTGTTCTTTCCCATGATTTTTTTTTCTCTTCCCAGAGTCTGAGAAACTCCGCGAGATTGTGACCGCGACAGAGTCACCACCCAAAGGGGTATTCCGTTTTGACGATGACAGTGAGTTTCCTCCGGTCACACAAAAAACCGAATGAACTGTTGTCAAGCGTGCAACATTCCTGTGCACTGCTATCGTCACAATACTTGTCATTGACTTCACTAGACGATCCTCCCCATGGGTCACTGGCGTCACATCACGTCATGTCATCCATGTGTGTGACACTAAGACCGCAAGGACGTCTTATACATTGATGACAAAAGTGAATGCTCATATCAATAAACTCTAAGGTTTGGTAAAATATTTTAACAAAAGTTAATTTTGATAATTTCTTTCAAAAACATTTAAAGCTTGAAAACTGCCGAAAAAAAGTAAACATAATTGTGAACTTTTACTTGATTTATTGTATTTGTGATCCAACTTATTTAGCTTGAATTATTTATTTAGATTTTATTTGAGATGAGTGATAGTTTTTTAGCACTCAAGAATATGTGGTGTGTTGATGTTTTAAGAAGTCAAGAATATGTTGTGTTTTGCGTAATGTACTTGCGAGAATTGGTCAATGTAATGTTACACTAAAAAAAAAGCTTATGCCAGCCAGTGTCATAGCTATTGTTTTACTGAAGAGTGTATTATATAACAGTTTGCACTCATTTTGTTTTAATTACTTGGACATTTTTGCTATTTTAAAATCTTAATTGAATGTACAGTTTAATCTTAATAAAATAATAAATGTATAGCCATCATATAATTATAAGTGGTTAAAATAAAACCTATAATATGAATCAAAGATTTTAAGTAATATAAGAAGAAGATATTAAAAAATTAGGATTTTAACTCTTCTGAGATTTAAAGGTGTTGTGCTTGTCTCAGGAGACCAAATTGGGATCAAAATCTGCAAAAGGGTATAAACCTCTTAAGTAGATTTAAGGCCCAATATTACAATGTCACGTTAAAGTCCTTGTACCTTAACTGTTTGTAAAGTCTAACTGTTGGTTAAACTTGGCGTTGGGTTTTTATAATACTATTTTGATATTGTGTGCGTCAATTTATGAATGGGTGCCTTTTATTAGTTCTTATGTTAAGCTTCTCGTAGCACTATACTTATGATTATGAATAAAATTATAATTCCTAGATATTCAGGTTTGTGTTGTTGTTGATAAGACAGTTTATTCAATAATCAACTAGATAAAATGCTTAATTCTATATATAATAAAAGTTGGGTATACTCTGTATATTTTAAACATGCTCATATTTTAATGCCATTTTTGAAAGATTTTAAAATCATATCCAAACTGAATCAAAGCCAGTTTTTATATATTTAAATATTTTTAAGTAGAAAATGAAATGTATTAAACATTTTAAAACTTAGACTTAACTAAACAAAAGACTAATATTAAAAAAGTAGTAGTAATTAGACTAAACAGGATGTTGTCTTCAGTGATACCAACTTGATTGGTAAGGATAAAAACTTATCTGGTGGAGTTGAAATTTCCTGAATGTTTCTCTATTACTCTATGGATGGTAGGTGGTGCTGGTGTAGTCTTTGGGTTGAAATTATTATATATTTCATGTTTTACAAGCAATCAGCTTTCCTATTCCGGAAAATTCTGATACTGTATCACACCCTGTGTATGAGCAAAAAAGGGTAAAAGATCACATTTTTCTTTTGACAATGAATTAGCTAAGTGATGAATGGTAATAAACCGCTTATTCTGGCCTGTTCCAAATTCTAACCACAATTCCTCCAGTCCCATTGCACGCAGCTGCCGGAATGCAAATAGAGTCATCACACATCTGAGTCAACTGTCACAATCATTAATTTTCGATGACCACTTGCGACTGCATGTTTAACGTTCATCAGTAGTTTAGCATCAGCTTCTTCATGTGACGATGGTGAAATGTCTTCTGTGTTCAATTGAAGCTGGAATGGCATGTGTTTCAAAGTATTTTCATGAGTGCAAATCACAAATTTATCGGAGGTAACCTTCATTTCTGGTATAGTCTCAGTGAGGTAATAGAACAATTGGGAATTATTTGCATCTACCATTGGAAATTTGAAAATATCACCGGAGCTGTGCATGCTTTAATAATAATCGTCTGTCCACTACCACAAAACTTACGTGTGTCTGACTTTAGACTACCATCAATATACCTGTCAAACACAACATCGACACTTGTACTATCTCCAAGACGACGTAGCAAATGTGGAATAAAAATGCTTTGTGCATATTGTCCTAATCTTTTTGCAGTATGTGTTGGTAATATGTGTGCCAGTACTGCACTGTCAATGTGAATTGCCGCAATGCTTGGTTTCTGATGATTTTCACTGACCTAGCAGCTGTTTGTTCCAGTTACACTACTTTCTGTTATCATATAGCATAGCAGAGTTTTGAGCAGGCTTTCTGAGATATCCAAATTCAGAAATGGACGGAGGATATTTATGATTCCCGTGAATAAAAAAGCTATCCACATCTCCTTTTTGTGTTTGACATGTAACATATAACTTACAAAATATAGTTGCATCCTATTTCAAATTTACAATTTGTTTCTTTTCCTTAGAAACCACTGTCACAGATTTTATCTTTAAGGGTGTTATATTATTTCGTTTCAAAGTACTATGGACAGAAGTACTACACTCTATTAATCTATCTTTTACATAAGCACCATACTGGTCCTGACCTGTGTTATTTACCGATAACACAGCCTTTTCTGATTCTTCCCCAACCATAACGTTAGTATCGGCAGTAACCAGATGTTCCCCCTCAAATGGATTTCCATATTTATGAAAAGCTGCTAGCAGTGCAAGAGCGTGTTTTAAATTGGTCCTCAAATGACCTTGTGTCTTCAGTGTGGCTCAACATATTACCATAAGTATCATTCTTTTGTATGCTGGATACTTCCTTATATTCAGTTATCATTCTTAAAATTTCTGGTCCGACAACCAACCAGTTTTGCAGTGCAGTTTTACTATCAAGAATGCCAATAGCCCCTCCATCACTTTTGATTAGTTTGTTGCTTTGTTCATGTGCTTGATCATCCCAGATTGCAGAATATGGTATCTCGCTCTTTTTCATGTAAAAACGTCCTTTGAGGATTTCATGATTGGTGGAAGGATGTCTTTCTTTTAACTCATATATGCTTTTGCAAAAATCTGGTACTCATCTAATATAATGCGCACGGTCTAAAGAAAAAATAAAAATCACAGAATGATTTTCTCCAAGATAACAAGATACATAGTGAAGTTTCCCTCTCTTATACTCACAACCAGTGTAAGAAGATGGGTTTCCATTTCTAATACAGCATTCCAGTATGCAAACTGAGGAGATTTGTTTATTTTATTCTCTACCCACAAGCCATAATCCAATGCACAAGTCTTCTCTACATCATATTCCTCTTTTTGTAAAATATGAAGTACAGCAATCGTCATATGGTGGGCATAGCGTGTTCTTTTGACATGGCTGCATCTTAAAAAGGAATCAGCAGATCCAGCATTTGCTATTTCTGATAATACAATATTACCAACCCAGCCAGAACCTTCCATGAACCATCTACCAAACATGCTTATCACAGCCAATTTATTTGTAGGCCTCCCGTCATACATACAATGCTATCTTTACCATATCTTTCAGGAAATTTCCACCAGATTTGCTTCATCAATAAATAAATAGGTTGGTCACCTGTGATGTTGAGCACTTGATTAGATGACACATGTTTCACTACTGCCATCATTACGTCCATGCAATGGGGAACATTTGTGGGCAAATCAACCTGTTCAGCCAATAATGGCATCAAACATGTTTGTAAAAAAGGACATCCATGAAGTGGGGAATGTGATTTCCTTGAATGATATGCAGACCAAGAAATTATAGATTCATCATAATCTGCATGTGCCTCTCGAAGTTTCGCAAGTTTCACATACTGGCATATTCAACCCTAAAAAACACCACTATAAGTAACTAGTATGATCTACCGCAGTTGATTCACCACTGCCTGGCTCGTGATTCACCATGATCACCCAATTTCTAATTCACTTGTCGCGCCGTTTGATTTAGCCCTGTCCAAATAATGAAAGACGACGAGCCCTGTCCACATAAAATACAACTGACTTGTCACGCATGTGCAAAAATCACTTATTGACAACTAGGCATCCTTTTTTTTTGGTTCTTGTATTTTATTGGTTGTCTTTCCCCCCCTCTTTTCCCCTTGCCATGTGCAGAATTAGACGCAGATAAATACGGGTCAACTGGTCTTAATAAAAGGATTTTTATCTATCATACTTGTTGGCTGATATACTATGTTTGTTAGCTGCCCGAGGAACGTGCCGCTCTTCAACCGTCAACACTAGGTGTACGCCATCGGTTGCCCGAGCTCGGCGGCGCCTCATTACTCTTCCCATGCAACGTTTTCTTATTTAAGCAAGTTATTTGACCCAGGTTTGGGCATATGTTGTAATTCTATACAAGAATGTTCTAATTAGGCTAATTTTCTATCTCTGAATGAGATATTTTGATTACCTTCTAATGAGGACTCACTTGAATATCCTGTTATAAGTCGCTTAACGACAGATATTATTAGTCTGTTTGGATAGAGCTGTATGATGCTCAGTATTGTGTTGTTTAGATGACAGCCATTTTTATTTAATATTTAATATGACCTGACTTAGTGACATGGGATTAGTACGTTAGTTTTAGGGACCTAACTAGGTCAGTTGTTGTTTATGTGTAATATTGATGTTATTTTGGGTATTACCGTTCTTGGTGGGCAACCTATGTCTCACTCTGACATACCAGGTGTGGGTCAAGTTTTTTGATTGATACTTAGTGAGTGCTGGGCAACCTTAAGATGTTTGTTGGGCTAGTGGCTACATACAGCCTTAGGGCTACTAATTAGGATTTGACCCTATTATTGTTATTTACTAATCTTAGCTTGCCGTGGTCTAGCTCTGGTTATTTATTGTAATGCTTTCAACCTAGCCAAGCTTGTTTGCTCGCAACATAATTATTGCTGCTGGTTTCTGTTGACTTTCCTAGGTGTAAAGAAACGCTTCCGTAACTTATTTTAGAAAGGTTAGACCGGCTCTCTTAGTAATAAGTTAGTTAGACTACGTTTTGTGATGAGGACTCATTGCTTTCCCAAGGGAGCTATGTTCCAACATAATATCGTACTATTTAGTATCTGTTTATCTGGGACTCTGTACTAAAATAATGTTTCTCCTGCCCATACAGTCTTATATGAGGCGCTCAAAGAAGTAAAGGCAAACTCGACAAAATAACTTTTTTTCGCCGTTTCTATATTATTATTTGTTTAGAGTACAGTGGTGTGTGATTTGTGGCAAGTTTGCCATTGGTAACTGAATTGAAACCAAATGGATGTGTTTGTTGCTGGATTTCTTAAGTGTGATAGCCTTCCTAGTACAAAGGGCGAACTTAACACAGATCTGCCTTTCAAGCTGGTAAAGGGAGGGGTGATGCGCCGGAAACACTCTGGTAATAACTGGTTAACGTTTGGATCTGTAGTGGATTGTGTAGTGACTAATAGTGAGTAATTTTGTATGTGCTTCCATTTATGTTGAAGAGTGAGTGTGCTTATGTTGTGCTTTAATAAATCATATTTATTGAGTGTTTTCATCATGATTAAAGAAGTTGATACTGAGCTAAGTGGCTACTGTCGAATAAGGAAAATAAATGCTAAGGGCTGGGAAGTGTCGGTGTGTAAAAAATCTAGAAACCTTGGAGAAGCATGCATTTCAAGGAACACCAAAAAATGTTCTCCTGCAAGTAAAATTGGCCCTCCGTGCACATACAATCTCAAATGCTTGGAGAAAATTTGATGATTTTTGGAACATACAGGACCCACAAAATGCTCGGTTATCAAAACTTGTTTCAAATGTTGATGTTAAAAGGTCTATAGTATAGGATAGACCCAGCCACACTTTAAGGAGAATACATTATACTGTTATAACAGATAACACTGTGTTTACAGTTTGTCCCAAGGCATTCTATAGTGTGCATGGTATTTCTGAAAAACATACACTAACTGTCCTAAACAAACAATCCTCAACTGGTGACAAATGTGGTAAAAAGAACCAGCATGTAAAATTAGTAAGGAAAGGGTCTATAACGTGAGAACACACAAAATCCTTGCCTACAATTTCGAGTCACTATAGCCAAGCAAAATATCCACATAGGAAGTACCTGCCAACTGGTCTCAATACTAACTCCTTGTACAGTATTTACAATGATTGGTTGAAAGAGAAATACCTTGATTCTGAAACATTACTATACAGATGTATTTAACAAGGAATTTAACATCAGTTTTGAACCACCCAAAAGAGAGACAAGTAAAACTGTTTAAAATATGAAGGTGGTGAAGTTAATTGCATTGCTGCGATTGCAAATGAAAAAGCTCTTCAGCAAAGGAAATACAAAGCCGACCAAAACATTATGAAATCATATAAAGATGATAACAATAATCATGTTTCTGTAATTTATATTGACTTGCAGCAAACCATACCAACACCAAAACTTACAAGTGGCATTCAGTACTATAAACGGAAAATGTGGACATATAATTTTTGGTTACATAACATTAAAACTGGAGCAGCTACAATGTATGTCTGGGATGAAACCGTCGCAAAGCGAGGCTCTTGTGAAATAGCAAGATGCTTAACACCCTTTGTATCTACACTTGATGATGGTATTAACGAACTTATAATTTTTTGTGACAATTGCTCAATACAAAAAAAACCACATGAATATGGCCCTGGCATTCTTCAGATTTTAAGATCAGTATAAACAAGGTTTCAACTTTCAAGATTATTCAGTTTACAACACAAATGCAACAATTAATGTTCAACTTCAAAAAGGGGAAATCACCAGCAGTAGTAATGATGCAAGAAAGTTTGACCTAACAAGAGTAGAGCTAATACCAAAATATACAGCATCACTGAAGCTCACACGTGAAAAGTTAAGGGACATGATGAACTTGTTGCCACGGGAATGAAGTTTGTGAGGACGATGTTAGTGGGAAACCATTTAAGAAAACCAACCTTGATCTCCGTGTCATCGATAGTCAAGTTTATTGTGAGTGTGATGTCTTAGACCATAAAGCCATCGAAGAAGGTATCAGTCAAATTCAAAATGACTATGTGCTAGTGTTTTTCTTTTTTGTTTCCCTATACTTTTTGATGAAAGCAATAATGCCGAAATATGAAAACTCGCTGTTATTTAGCCACCAGACCTCCTCAATGTCAAACTTTTTACTATTATAGGCTTATAGCAAATCAAAATAATTTGTGTACAGAATCCTAATAGCTATGTTGTACAGTTTAATGTCAAACCTGCCCTTCTTTCTTGCATTACCTTAAAGCTTAGTACACACTTGGAAAAATTGTCGCCCAGCTGTTCCACGACTCTTGCCCAACTGTCGGCCAACATGGGAAACAAATTGTTGGCCAACATTAAAGAAACATTGTGGCATGTCCAGACTACAATGATGCAGTATTTGTTTCCCCTACAGAGTTCAGTTGAGTGAGAGATGTCTGTTGAAGATGCTGCTATGGCTTGTGCTTTGTATATAGCTGTGAGCTGTTCAAGAAGACACAGAAGAAGAAAACGGTGGTGGGTTCATGTTCATTTACACTAACTGAAAACTGTCCACTTATTTTATTAAAAACATCCTGTTTTTATGTGATTTTTACAGTCTCAATTGTCACATCCCACAACAGTGTATTTGTATGAAATATTTCAATCAGTTCCAGAGTTTTTTTCGGCTGACCACGACATGACAAAAGGAGATATCAGTAAATGATGTACCCGGGGCGGGCGGTGATATGCAAGAATGCTTAGTGGACCAAGAGTGTAGTCCCGA
Organism: Timema poppense; assembly: GCA_902141375.1. Taxonomy (NCBI): domain Eukaryota; kingdom Metazoa; phylum Arthropoda; class Insecta; order Phasmatodea; family Timematidae; genus Timema; species Timema poppense. The sequence continues at coordinate 278,922 of CABFOV010000094.1, forward strand.
GCACACTATCGCTCCACCTTTTAACCTATGATGCCGCAAGCAAACCCCCGCTAGTGTCAACAAAGCATCCAAATAGCAGAGTCAGACCGGCTCACTTTGTTTGTTGTCTGAAATGTTGGCCAACATTGGAATGGATCACGGGAAACATGTTTTCGTCGCTGGGAAACACAAAGGCAACATGAAAAAATGTTGCCCAATTGTTTTTGAAACAAGGGCAACATGTTGGCAAACAATGTTTACAGGGAAATGTTTCCTAGTGAGTTCTAGGCCCAAGGCTGGATTAAAAAGTTGGGAAGAAAGTGCATCCTCTTGTTTCAAACCAGTGCAAAGATAGTCTTATGCAAAAAGCTTGAAATTCCTGAGCTCGAGTGTCTTAAAAACCTGGTTCATGCTCAAATATTCGAATAGTTGCAGATTCACAACAAACAAATACAGGAACCCCCCCCCC
>CABFOV010000094.1:279431-316435 GCA_902141375.1 Timema poppense
CCCCCCCCCCTTTTTTTAAGGTAATATGTCAGCAAAAATGATATTGTACTATTTTAACAAGTGTATCGATTATAAACTATAAATAGTGATTAATTGATTTCTAATAACTAACTACCATTCACAAGTTATAATGGGCCAAACTTGGTATTTTACACTTTTAATATGTTATTGTTAAGGAGTATTGAATGTGTACATTAAAATACACAATGTACAATAATATACACAGTGAAATATTTATATTATTTGAAAATAAATGTGTTTTTAATCCTTAAGCAATTTAATGATGATTTTTTTCTTTGTTCTTTTTATATCCTGAATTCCAGATGATTTTATTTTCATCCCACATTGTATTAAAAACTGAGATTATTTCGAATTTAGGTTGTTTTTTTAAGCTTAATTATATTGGTTAATTTTATTAATAAGCATTATTGATCATTTCAAATATTTACTCGATGTCTATGTTATGAAACTTTGTGTCTCGACTGTACAGAGTCCAGAGCCAACATCAACTCAAGAGATAAGCAGCCATGTGCTTGCTCCAATTAAATCACAGTTTTGTGATCAAAGAGCCCACTTGTTATCACAATACTGGATGTATAGAATTCATTCAAGTTTTATTGCTTGGTCATGCTATCTACCAAGAGGCATTATAGTTGTTTATTTACCATCAATATTATCTACATCAGAGGTCCCCAACCTTTTTGTACCTTAGAGCACATTCAAAACTAACGATAGTGCGGAGGGCACCAATTACTTTTTCAAGTAAAATTTACTAACTCCCGCCAGGCTCAGAGGTCAGCCTCAACGCTATACACACGGCCGCCAGTCAACTGCCATATTAAGTTTCCAGCAGCGATTATGACGTGACGTTACATGTGGTTGTGGGTAATACTCAAGGCCGTAGCCATGGGGAGGAGTGGGGTTCAACCCCCTTCAAGTTGAAAAAATAATTAATTAAAAAAAATACTGCTTTATTTACAGTTTTAACAAGACCAAAATAAAGACATAAGGAACTATTTAACTTCTCACCACCATTTTGGTGCTTGGGTACATTTTTAAAATATATATTTATTATGTGTTTATTCAGGCAACAAAGGTGAGTAAACCCATGCCAAGATATTTACAAAGGAAATGTAAAGTATTAGGATGGTATTAGTGAGTGTGAAGAGAATGCTGGAAGGGGGTAGGTCTTTGAGATTAAGAAAAAGCAAAACCATTCTGATTGAAACTACAGTGGTTCTGAGCAAAAGTACACTTTGTAAATGAGCCGGCAAAGACAGGAATGGCAGGAAGGGATTGGAAAAAAGGGGGACTTTCAATCACCAACTTCGTGAAAACAGCATACCTGGAGATAAGCACAAACTTGATTTTTGTTTGAAAATTGTCAGATTAAAATTATTAGTCAAGAACATTTCAACTGTGGTCAAAAAGTGGTGGGCAGACGCAAAATTAAGAGTTTGTCTGTCATGAGTGTTGTAAGATATCTACCGCATGCAGAGGGCTGAAATTTAAACATAAAAATGTGTACTTTGAAGCTGTAATTTTAAATTTTTGATTAGATTTTTTAGAATTTATTAAAAACTGGTTCAGTAGAATTAAATTATGAGATTTTGTTTGTATTATTTTAGAGCAAAGAAAAGCATTGCCTGGTTAACGCCAGGTTGTTTTAATAGTAACAACACAAATTTATCATTTTATAATATAATGAGAATAGATACAAAGTAAATAAGAAAAACAATGAATGGGTGTGTAAATATTAAGAAAAAGAATATGATTTATTGTGCGTGTATCACTAGCCAACCAGGTTGTAGCTATTTAACTACACTGACTAAATAAAGATGAGGATGGTGCAGTTGAGGGGAATTGTACCCATGTTTGCATAGAGGGAGAGTAATTAACCATTCAGGAAAATCCACTGTTTCTCCCTGCTAGAATTTAAACCCCAACTTATCACTGGCGAACCAAACTAAATTATATATATTTTTTAAATTTATTTATCACCGCATATTACTACCCGTTCGGGCTACACACTTAAGTACTAATTACTTTAATGGGTTAGGAATTGGGAAGGTTGAATTTAGAGGAAGTGAACCCACATTAGTATGAAGAGAGAGTTGAAAACCTTGTAGGAGAAACCACCCCTAGTTCATCCGACCAAGACTCGAACCTCGATCTGTCCATCCTCGGCAGTCTAGCTCAACATGAAACAAGCGCATTAGCTAACTATGCCATTGAGGCAAGTGTAGATGATTTTGACATTTAATCTGCAATGAAGGTCATATTTTTTTAAAGAATTTAAGTCATTTAACATTGTTGATAATCATTTAACTAATTTTATTAATTAGTGTGACCACTCTCCCATACTAACTGAGCTGGAAGCTTTTCTACAGATCTAATAATATAGCCAGCTATAAGCACCTAAAGTAAAATTCAGTGGTGTATTCTCCGGTTATGCTAGTCCTGCGCCGCATACCCATAATGATATGGACTAGTTTTTTGTCTAATTCAATGCTGTCTTTGTGAATTGTGTGCATACTAATATTTAAATTGTTAATAAATATACATGTAGGGAATTATTAATTTTAAAACTAATATTGGTTCATATTCCAAGAATACTGTGTTTTAAGTAATTCTTATTCCAAAAGGTTCTACTTAGCACAATAGGAAACCCAGAGCTGGCTACTTGAAAAACGCAATGCAAGCTAGGGAGGCTCTAATGACCTTGCCCAATGTCTAGGGGGTTGCAACACATTCCTTTCCACTCGCCCACAAGTCATTGGCCAATGAGTTCGGGCTTTTACACCCCAGGTCATGCTGTTCATGTATAGCAAGCTAAGCACTGTCCCAACTAATGGTAAAAGATTCACGGCCACACTGTTTATTTACTAAGCCAATTCAGTATAGTTTAAGTAAAAATACATAAAATATATATAAAATTAATTGTAAAATAATAGTTAATATACATAACAAGCTTTAAATTATACACTAATTAAATTCATCGATTAATGTTTAGGTATTCTAGTCACATGTATTTGGCAAACACATTTAACTACTCTTTCAAATTTAGGCATTTCAGAACTGATAGAATGGGGAAAGGGGTAGGGCGGGTGACGAGGCTACTTTAGTCGTAGTTGGCGGTAATTTTTGTTTTTCTTTAGTAGAAAGGATCGTGGAGTTTTAATAATGTTCTTTTAGTTTTTGTTTTACATTAACAACTTATTAGTCATTGTGATTTTATATAATTATACATCAAAGAATCTCAAAAGTCAGGAGTGTAATTTCACCACTTCAAGATGATTTAGAAGGAAAAGGTAAAATAAAATATATGTTCATATAATATACTTAATCAGTGGCGCACCGAGCCATTTACTTTGGGGGGAGGCATTCAATAAAGGCTGTAGCAAGAATAACATTTTGATGGAGAGAGTGGGTTTGGGGTTGCACAGCCTCCTAAGCCCTGAAGGCTGAGAATAATTCATGAATATTAAATGCTTTTATAAATTATTTGGAGTAGTTTTATAGTAATTAAAAGATTTAAATAATACAAATTGTATCGAAGCTATTATTTGTATGTTTTTTTAATTTGTTAATTTTGTGGGTAACAGTAAAAATTTTTAATATTAGGCTTAAGTCTGAAGCCTGGTCTTAAAATGTAGCATATACATTCGACAAATCTTCAATGCTAAATATTTTAGCTATACTTAATGTTGTTTAAATTTCTATTAACATTATTTGTGGTGTTGGGGAAAGAGGGGGGTCAAATACCCTATTTGCAAAAGCAGCAAAAGATATGTGTAAATATCTTAGCAATAAACCAATGACGTAGCGATAGAGTATTAATAGTTCGAGATAATCTCTCCTATATTAGTCAGAGTTTACACATCTAAATAGCTTCTGGAGTATAAATTCTCAAATTGGGAGATTTGTTTGTTTCCAAACAGTATTGTGTGAAATTAGTTTGCTTTAAGAAATAGTTTTAATTGCAACGTGAGTTGGACAATCCACCTGATTCCCTCTCACCAAGATCTGATGGACGCTTGATCGATGTATCACTTCATTTTACTCTTATTATGATTGTTTGCTTTGAGTATTGCTAACTGTGTGCTTTTAATTACACTAGGTTAATTCAATAGGCTCTGTCTATCTTATGCATTTAGAAATGTGCCTAGTGATCTATTAGTCAAAGGTTCTGGCTACGAACCCAGAGGTCCAGGGTTTGATTCCCAGCGCGTCCAGATTATCTGGGAAGCAGTGGGTCTGGAACGGGTTAGATTCATCCTAGGGTGGATAAATAAGGAGCTACTCGAATAAAGTAGTAGTGGCTTCGGTATAGAAAGCTGAGCTAAATGGCTGGAGTCATCGTTGTGCTGGCTACATGACACCCTCTATCTGCAAGAGTTGGCACTAATTCGCCAAACAGTTTGGTAGCCACTCGGTAGGTATAGCCTGAATGCGAGGCTGACACCATGGAGTTGCTTTTATTAGATTTTGAGTGGATGGTAATCATTGTTATAGATAAATAAAAGAAGAGAGAATATGGGATGGGGGGCTCAAATTTCCTAAGATAGAATACGGTTAAGGGAAAATAATAAATGTTCGAGAACCACTGTTCTATAGGGACAAATCTTCAAATTTATCCCTTTACATTCTTGAACAACAATGGTTGAGGGTCCTCGACCCCCAAATCTCCGTTGCAACTTTTAGAGTACAGCATACTTATTCATTTTTCTCGGAATACACCACTAATAAAATTTTAATCTGGTTAAGACAGAAATTGAACAAACACATATTTTTGATTATTAAAAGGAACTTTAAAGTTAACTTCTTCAGGCTCAGAGTATAAACTAGCTTCTTTAGATTCAAAGTATAGATTAATGACTGACTGTTGTTCATGGTATCATACAATCAGTTATTAGCTTATACTCCTAACCTGAAGAAGCTAATTGTGAAATCTAGTTTTAAATACGTGTTTTTGTGTCAGATTTATATTCCAATAATCTCTAAGTATCTCTTGGTTAGGTGTGCTGGTTATACCAATTATATTGAACCAGGATCATTATTTGATGACGATGGTAATAAATAATATTAATAATAGATATTCGTCATGTGAAAGAGATTTATATTTGCTTAACAAATCCATTAAAATATAATTATTAGGTAAATAAAAGTCTTATGCTGATCCAAATTTTTATCAAAACACACACATACAAAACACACAACAGATAAAATTAAATCCAAGTTACATCTTAACATATTAATGGGCACAATAATTTCTACTTAAACTGTATTTTAAGAAAACTGAATTATTTTTAATAAAAGATCTCCAAAAAGTAGGTTTCAAAAGAATTAACCCAAAATTCATAAAAATGTTTAAAACAAAATTAGGGTATAAAATGCACATTGGAAAAATAACATCACAGTAAATTTTAGATTAAGAATTTGATAGATTAATAGTCTCTGTTGGTTGAATGTTATTCTAAAATAATTTATAGGACGTTAATAAAGTGTTGTGTTGTAAGAAGCACAATATGTTTATTATTTTGTTGTACTCGGTTGAGAAGCATGGTTTGATTTAAATCTACTTGTTAACTAAAATTATAATAGTTTAAACAATTACTACCATATATATTTGTGTTCAAAACATTGACCAGTTTTTTTGATAACTTTAAAAAGAATAAATCCCTGAATGACGAAGTGCTGGTGCTTTACACCAAGCATTGAAAACAATCGTATAATTTATCAATCTACTACTAATTTCTGTTAAAGATAAATAATGAAACATTTCTCAGTCACTTTCAGTGACGCCACACACATCAACTGAGGAAATAAGTGAATGTGAGAGTGTTATGCGCGAGAGATTACCGCGGCAAGCTGCACATCTCGCAAGTGGCTAGTTCTGGTGGGTTCAAGAAAGTACAGTGGGGACAGGTCCACAAGATTCCGTTGGGAGCTGCGGCTTCATCTTGGTCGCCAATATTTGGGCCTGTAAAAACAAACACATATATAGAAAATATTTCACACCAATAATTCGTGAACCACAAAATGTTACCTATTACTTATACAAAACAAATTTTCACTTTTGAGATACGTTTAGTTAATTTGGTTTGTTCTTTAAGGAAGTTGCATTTACGATAGAATGAAACCTAAGTTTGGGCAGTGGACAGTAATAATTGATTGTATTCAATAGGTAACTATTGCCTCTTTGTCCAGTGGCAGCAATGTAAAGTGTGACCTGAGCTGCACAGTGCACAGGCTGACGAATAACATTAAAAGGTTATTTCAGTTTTAACAATGACATTTCTGTGAAGTATTGTGGTTGGTACTTGTCAAGTGTTTACTATTTTGATTTTAATTTATTGTAAGTCATTGAAACTTTTATAGCAATAGTCTAATCTAAAACAAGATTTGCGGACATGCGCTATCTTAAACATAGTAGTTGAAAACTTAATTTCTGACCTCAAAATTATCTACAATTTTCTGCTTCAGCCAGTCACATGTAAATAATATTAAATTATGGTCTGCGGGTGCTTGAATGAGCACAATAAAATTTGTCGGTTTAGAAATTTTAATCTTGTTGGATTTTACCCAGCTCTAGACATTTTAAAATAAAATTCCTATGAATACACTAAGGACATCAATGTAGCTAACCAATGCATCAATGCCACAGTTGTAAATCTTATGGTTCATCTACAATCAGGCACACCAGCATGTTGGCTGCGCTTTAGTGCTATTTTAGACAGAGTATGTTAAAGGTGTGCTGTCAACATGCGTGTGCGCAGGATTGCAGACTAGCCATTAACAGGATTCAGTGGAACAAGTTGAGAGATTCTTGTCTCAGTATTAATGGTTAAGTTTTTACCTGTGGCGTTGTTGAGAGCGACATGACGAGAGAGGGTCGGCAATGAAGAGGAACTGGCTGTTATGAGTTGCTCCACAGTGGCCCAATGTTCAGATCTGGACCAGTTCTCAGCCAGGTCTGAATTCTTGGTTCTCACCGCCTCCAAGATGGGGCTCATGTAGTCCTGTTCACAATAAACAATGAAACAATACAAATATTTAAATCTAATTAGGTGAAATATGACAACCTGGACACGAGAATCAAAAGTGTGACCTTTAGCTTTGAATACAAATGTTACACCCCTGAGCCATCCTGGTTCATCTAATTATCAGGGCCACTTTCAACTAGTCGTTGAGTGGCCCTGGAAAAGATATGATCCAGGATGGCTCAGTGGTAGAGTTACTGGTAAAGCCAAAAGTCCCAGGTTGTAATTGGGACTGATCTGTTGACAATCAGCGCCTAACAGTTGTCATGAATATGAATTAATATTTATATTTAAATCAATGCGGTTGAAATATACTCAATAGTGATGGTTAAAAAAAGTTCATATTTTGTTAAGGGGATAAAGTATTGGCAGAAAATGAAAATGTGTATTAGGAACACTAAACAAAGGATCAAATTTATCAATTTTATTTAGTAATGAAACCTACAACACCCTAGCTCAGTCGGTAGCGTGTCTGCCTACTGAACTAAGGGTCCTGGGTTCGATACCCTGCATGGCCTGGGACTGGATGTTGTGCCTGTCCTGGTCTTAAGTTTGATTATAAGGCATATTGAAGCTACGCAAGCCTAGCAAGTTGGTAGTGGAAAATATATGGCTTGAATAAAAAAATGACCCCGACCATAGGCTGGAAACAGTAATGGATGTAAAAATTAATTAAACCTAATATACCTTCATGGGAAGCATATCCATGGCAGAAATGTATAGGAGGAAATGAAAGTCTGAAACAGCCTCGAGGAAATGTCCTGGTCTAAACTGCTGGCAGTAGTTGCTGAGTGCATTAAAATCCTGGATATGACCATCCACCATTCTGAAACAAAACACACATCTAAGCTTTCACAAACAATTTACATAGTAAAAACAAGGATACATTTATTTATTAATTTACTCAACTAACTTAGCTATTTTGGAGTCATATATATTAAAATACGGTGGTTGGAATTTAATGTGACTTTGATAGATTTATTTGATATAATAATTACAACGTATGTGTCATAAAATCTATCTATCATTCAAATTGTCATCTTGTTGAATAATGGAAAAGTAGAGTCCAAGCAATAATTAAGTATGTTTTGGCAGTTACCATAAAAGTCTTTTGATCTGGTAGAAGACAGTAAGAGTGCTTCGTATAGTAGCTTAAAAACATGTTTTACAACATAGATAACATAACATGTCTTTCAGATCCAGCCAAGCGTCTACCATTGTGAGAGCCAAGTGTCTACCATGATGCGAACCAAGTATCAGTAATAGTGTGAACTAAGAATCCACCTTAGTGTGAACCAAACATCAACCATAGTATGAAATAAGAATTCCCCATAGTGTGAATCAAGAATCCCCAAGAGTGTGAACCAAGTGTCAACCATAGTTTGATTGTAATGTTAATCAAAATACAGTAAAATTGTTAATTGTTGAAATAATTTTATAATATAAAAAACAAATATTTTAAAATGAGAACCATTATTCCAGTCATATCAATTATTATCTATCTACTGAAGAAAACATAAAGTTGTACTGTCTTGTTAAAACCTAATTATATTTCTAAGCTAACCAGGGAAATAGATAAAGTATTAACCAGGATATTTAGATAATGATGAAAAATGACTTGTCTCATGCTTAATCATTCATCAGTCATAGTTTAAGGCAGAGTTTGGCATTCATGCTGCATATTATACAAGCCCCTTTTACTTGTAAATGTGTGGCCATAGAAATAGTTGGAGGTAATTATAATTGGGGATTAATTAATGACCAATATTTAAATGAATTTGTGTGAACCACTGCTGGCATCCGTTACTAATGATAATTTCCACCATGCATGTTTGCTTGCTGAAATATACTGCTTTTAAGGACAAATTTTAGTGCTCCAAAGAAAAGGTTAAGTATGGAAAACTAACCTTTATTTAATCAATTTGTGTAGCTTGATAAGAAAATGTGATTTATATGACTTTTTAAAGTGATGTTATAAAAAAAGAAATAAAGTTAAAAAGAAATAAAGTTAAAATATGAAAAAAGTTACTTGTTCTCGACATAAGATATAGTTTTTCCAACCAGTGAAAACACAAATCCCACGAGAAAATGTGTTAAAAGATATTGATGAATTTATGAAATACTGGACCGGACAGATCTTTGGATTATCAAAGGCAAAACTGAAACACAAACAAGGATGCTGTTGCATGTTTTAAATCTGTTGACTCATAGCCTGAAACATGCATGCAGATATCAAGAAAGTACAGATTGAAGCAGCGAAACTGGTATATTTGATGAAAGGTTGTCCATCAAACTCAAGACTGTTTACTGTATTTTGTGAATGCCTAAATTCAATATTATTGGAGTGGGCCGTAACCATCGGTTTTATTCTAGACCTTTTTTGTCCAATGGCAGCAATGTTAAGTGTGAACTGTGTTCTTTTTATTCTAAAAGCCATATTGTGTTTGTTCCCCTTTGTGTGTTTGTATTCATCTTTCCTCCATAATTATATTACAAAATATACCCCAGGTTTTCCTTTAAGAGAAATTTAGGCTTGAGAAACCCCTTTATGACAACTTGCAAACCCCAACCACAGTTAGGATGCCACTGGCTGGTATCCACATTGATGGACAAGGCTAAGGCGTCAACTTCATCTGGCTTAGTTTCCCGGTGATTAGGTCAAGGTTAGAATCCTCGCCTGGTTTCCTGCTCTTCTAACACACAACTAAGTTTTCTCGAAATTCTACCCCATTAATGCATGTGGATAGCTAGGATAGGTTGTAAGATATGGTGAACAAAATTATAGCCTTACATGTATTTCAACACAAAACATACATGTATGTTTAGTTTCCCTCAAAAGGAGATTGGAAGTTTATCCAAGCACTTTTGGAATTTAAAATAATGATTGGAAATATATATACCGATATGTTAACTTTATTTCAATTAGAGTAGTAGTAATAATCATCTTAGGTTCAAACCCTTATCTTCCCATCACAGGCAAGCCATCATCACGAGAGTGACATTTTAGACTAGTCGACTATTGATGCATGTGTATATTAGTTTCCCTTCTAATCTTACCTGTTCTCCACAGGAAATGGAGTGAGGTTGCTGTCAGCATTGAACGTGTACTGGGGAGTGAGAGGGGTTGATGCAGGAATGTCCACCAGCAAGTACTCCACAGGCAGAGGCCGTGCCAGACGAAGTACTTCGTTCCCATAGCTGTCCTTCTCCTGAAACATACACAATTACAACTGTGATTCCTATACCTTCTGAAACATAAACAATACAATTGTGATTTACATAGCTCCTGAAACATACACAATTACAACTGTGATTCCCATAGATGTCCTGAAATATAAACAATTCAATTGTGATTTACATAGCTCCTGAAACATACACAATTACAATTGTGATGCCCATAGCTGTCCTGAAACATAAACAATTACAACTGTGATGCCCATAGCTGTCCTGAAACATACACAATTACAACTGTGATTCCTATACCTTCTGAAACATAAACAATACAATTGTGATTTACATAGCTCCTGAAAACATAAACAATTACAACTGTGATTCCCATAGCTGTCCTAAAACACACCCTTAATTTGGTGCAGGCATCTATTGTTCTTTAACTTCCCACCCCAAGGCAAATTATCATCCCATTTATTTTTTCCAGTATTACAAATTCCCTATTCTTCCCTCGTTTTAAGCGCTGTGTCCCGCTCTATTAATAATCTCAAATTTCCGTTTAAAATTAAGGAAGACAACCAATAATTTATTTTCAAAGCCCATATGATTTGGCCAGTCACTTATTATTACCAGTGGTGGCTTGTGAGGGAGGGCCCTGGGGCGCCAACCTCCCCTCCTCCCTGCAAAATAAAGCAAAAGAAACAACACATATTTTGAAATTCATAACCAGTTTCTCATTAGATGATGAAAAACCTAATCACATCAACAGGAGACAACACGCATACTTACTAGTCAAATTAAGGTAACATGTGATCGCCATCGGTCAAAGGCTGTGGGTTGGCTGGTGACAGAGCCCAAGCTTTAGATGCATCATAAGGTAGTTGCCACGACAACCTGATGTCACTTGCCGTTAGCTAAGCGATAGTTTACTATGTAATGTGGACTCCACTTGTGGTAGCCTGTGATACATGCACTAAACAGTGTGTTTGCATTGTAGGGAGTGCAATGCTACGGGTTTTAGCTCGGGTTCCGATTACTTGATCGAAAATGAAAGTTTCCCACATTAAAAAACTTTATTTTTGTTATTATTAGAGCAAAAGCTTGGAATAAAAAACCATGCAAGACCAGCGACTGATTTGAACTTAAGTCAGGTATAAAAAAAAGTGCAAAGGGAAAGGAGAATTTACGCTACTTTTGATAGAAAACTGTTTTATAGAATGCTGTGGGTGTGAATACATTTATTTTGTGTTGCATGTTTGTTATTTGGTTGTGATGACAGTTGAACAAGACACAGTGTAAGTGATCCTGAAAATCTTATTTTGAAAATTAATAAGCAAGAAAAACTCTAGGAATCATAAAAACAACTATCAACTTTCAGTTGCTAGTCTGGGTACAGCACATGGGGAAAATATTTGCAAACATAATGAAAGAGTGGAGAAAAATTGACAGATCCTTTTAAGAATGATGCACATTTTAAAATTTTGTGGTAACTGTAATCTTCCTCTTTGTAGTCATAATGATAAGGAAAGCTCCAGCAATAGTTTTATTTTTAGAGTTTGTAGATTATATCAGAAAAATTGATGCTGCTTTTACTACTCATATGGAAGAAGCTCGTGTTTTTAAAGGGACCTTCAAGGTGGTACAAAATGAGCTTATGCAATGCAGACTTGATGTGTGCCAAGAACATATTAATATATAATGGTAATATAAAACAGTAGTAGAGGTGGATTGGATAGAACTGGCTTAAGATAGGGACAGGGTGTAATGAGGTGGACTGGATAGAACTAGCTCAAGATAGGGACAGGGTGTAATGAGGTGGATTGGATATAACTGGCTTAAGATAGGGACAGGGTGTAATGAGGTGGACTGGATAGCACTAGCTCAAGATAGGGACAGGGTGTAATGAGGTGGATTGGATAGAACTAGCTTAAGAGAGGGACAGGGTGTAATGAGGTGGATTGGATAGAACTAGCTTAAGAGAGGGACAGGGTGTAATGAGGTGGATTGGATAGAACTAGCTTAAGAGAGGGACAGGGTGTAATGAGGTGGAATGGATAGAACTAGCTTAAGAGAGGGACAGGGTGTAATGAGGTGGAATGGATAGAACTAGCTCAAGATAGGGGGCATACTTTTTTAAGTGTGGCAATGAAATTTCGAGTGCCTAACATCATAGAGTAAGAAAGTAGTAAATGGTATGTATTATTGGTATGTAGTAAGTAGTAATAGTATGACATTCACAACACCTTTTTACTTTAGATCCATTTCTGTTTCCGCTGTGGCCTGGGTTAGTTTTTTTATTCAAGCCATATATTTTCCACTACCGGCTTGCTAGGCCTGTCATAGCTTCATATGTCTTATAATATAGCTTAAGACTAGGACAGGCAAAACATCCAGTCTTTGGCTGTTAATTTATCAAAGTGAAAGGGTATAAACCCACATTTCATCAAATATAAATTTTTCAGCCATGCCAGGAATTGAGTCCGTGACCCTTAGTTAAGTAGGCAGAAAGGCTACCACCTGAGCTAAGGTGTTGGTTTCACAACACCTACAATACCATTTTTTTAAAAATTTCAATTCTTTAATTTTGTTGGAGATAAATTGGGAAACCCACCCCAGCAAATAGTTGAACCCAGATCTCCCTGCTACCGGGAATCCAGTCTAATGAGAGATTGACGCTTTAGAATATAAAACCCAGGATTAATGAAACTATTACTTCCAATCTAAACAAATGTATCTATAAAAAGTGATCTAAAGGGATTCAGTGAATTGTATGCAGAAGATGTGTGATTGTGAAAATAATTGCATACATTAGACCTCTTTATTAAATATATTTAAGCTGATATTCTTATTATTTTAAATTGGTTATCCAGGAATGAACATTCTTGGAGCACTAATTCATTTTTAATGTATACTAATGACTTTCGAGTTTGTTGAATCTATCTTATAACTTTTGTGTTTGTATCTATTTTGGAATTAATAAAAGCACATAAAAGAAGATCAAGCATATTAGTGACCCACTGTGTTTTAAACAAAATTGGATCTCTGTTTTCAAGAAATGTCTCCGCCTTATTGTTATAAAAACATAGTTATTTGGGTGACTTGGATAATTGATGCATTGCTACTTCTCTAAGAAGTGTGGAACTGGGTGGATATAATAAGAACCTGAACCGCTATAAAAAGTCCACAAGCTTAAGTTACTGAACATGAAGTATTTTTAAAAATTAGTTTGTTTTTTCATTACCAAACATTAAAAAGTAGTTTTATTGGGTTAAAGATGCAGTGATTTATTTAATGCAAATGAGTTTATTTTAACCTTTCGTTCAAATATTCCAACTATTTCTACATTACCAAATTATAACATTGAAATTATATCCAATTTTAATATAATTTACCTCCTAATCTACTTTTGTCAGTACACATAAACAAAATTACAACTTTTTTTTAAGAGTTTAATAAGTAGAGGTATTATAATGTTGCCTAAATTATAATTTAAATGCTATTAAGAATATACTTATTCAATTTTATACCAAAAGTATTCATTTTAAATTTCACGAGAATAACCGCTCTAGTTTAACCACCTTAAGCTTTTTAAAAAAAATCAACATTTACCTACAATAAAGAAATAAATCCTGGATATGCACAGTTTTTACCATTATAATCATTTGTTATAATTCAGTTACTTTACCTACGAGAGTGAAAAAAATAATATAAGGGTGTATTTATTCAAATACGGTCCTGGCTCCAGTCGTGTAAATTAAATGTAAATATCTACATAATAATTAATGCTGTCTCAATTGACATTAAATTAGAATTTAAAACTATATGCTTAAAAAATATTACTAGATGTCAACTACAACAGTTACCACTGATTAAAATATACCGTATTCACAACTAATACAAATTATTTAACAGTGTTGCTACAAACAAAATAAACCAAAAGGAAACTCACTCATATTCTGTGCTAGTAAAAGCCATTGCTACCAGCTTTATTTTCCAAGGCACGCCGATAAACAAGTGAAAAGTATTGATAAGGGGAAGAAGGGGGGAGGAAGAATGGCCACGCAGGGATGACGTCATTTAAAAACGTATAAGCAAGGAGGGGGTGGCTGCTATTATGACGGATCGCAATGGCACCATGATGGAGGGAGTGGGGGGCGACAGGAAGCCATTGGGAGAAAACAACAAATATTACTTATACTATTCAGAAGTAATGCTGTATTATATCACTTAGTGACTATTAATTGTTGTTTTATTTTGCAAAATTGTTTTCTAAATATATGTTTATTCACTTCACGAATGTGTTCATCACAATAAAAATAATGAAAATTTAAAAGCCGCGCGTCTCTTGATGTCAAGATGGCACCTGCGCGATGTGATACAGAACGCGTGTATAGATGGCGCAGAATTCACAGGCAGTGGCAACATACTGAACATAGTCGGTCCGCCATGCCAAGTGGTTCAGTTGTGCTAACATCATGATGTGGCATAATGTTGGAAGCTAGAGTTGTTTAGACGCCGGCAACGGCAGTTAATCGTTATGTAAACTATAAATGTCGCTTCCTCGCTTAACGACGACGTCAAATTTTCGAAAACACGCACCGATACGTGCGTTTAAATCGCCGTAGCTCGTTCGCTACTTTACGTGTTATTTTTCGAGACTTTTTTTTTTTGCTGAGGCACCAGCAACGCGATAAACACGGTGAGAAGCTATTTTAATAATAAACCTATTTTCTTTATTTGTCCTTGTACGTGCTTTCATTACTGTTATCCTGTATTAGTGGAAAGTGTTCAATGTTGCTCGTCTACGATTGATAAGAAAATGTCCTAACGTTGGAAACATCAATGCCGCTCAACAGCTCTCCAATAGTTCAATATGTGAAATCAAAATAAATTATTTTGTCATTGTCAGTTAACTGAGTATTGTTTGTTTATTTTGTGTTCCATGCAAGTATGCAATAAAACTTGTAAGGACAATGCATTTTTAATACATGTGGCTTCTAGCCATGCAAAAAAGAATAATAACTTGAAGTATGGCCTAGGCCTAATCTGTGCCAACCAAAACACTCGTGCTACTTCATCCGGCGCGAAGACGTGTTTCGGAAAATGCGCAACATTTTACGCCTAACAAACATAATTGACAACTAGACCTTAATAATGAATTAACTGATTCGAATACCATTAACTAATATATATTCCATTCACGGTAGGAATTACTCTCTGAAAGGTCTTTTTTCCTACCAATATCCTACTATATAGTAGATTTATGGTAGGGAAAAAGGACTTTCAGAAGTCAATTCCTACCGTGAATGGAATATACTTAATTTGTTTACACCCCAAATTTGTCCTCAAACCAGTTTCTTAGTATGACAAACTGTGCTCTAACTAAACACAGGGTGCATTACAGATTTGTTATTTTAATTTTAATATATAGGCTTCTAGTTACTAGCTCTATATCAACACAAACTAATGTTATGACTAAATGAATACAAACTCAGGGGATAGTATGAGACAAAGGTGGGATTCTTTATTTATTTTCTGCATCAAATTATCAAAAATTGAATGTTGTCCAACACTTATACAAACANTTTACGCCTAACAAACATAATTGACAACTAGACCTTAATAATGAATTAACTGATTCGAATACCATTAACTAATATATATTCCATTCACGGTAGGAATTACTCTCTGAAAGGTCTTTTTTCCTACCAATATCCTACTATATAGTAGATTTATGGTAGGGAAAAAGGACTTTCAGAAGTCAATTCCTACCGTGAATGGAATATACTTAATTTGTTTACACCCCAAATTTGTCCTCAAACCAGTTTCTTAGTATGACAAACTGTGCTCTAACTAAACACAGGGTGCATTACAGATTTGTTATTTTAATTTTAATATATAGGCTTCTAGTTACTAGCTCTATATCAACACAAACTAATGTTATGACTAAATGAATACAAACTCAGGGGATAGTATGAGACAAAGGTGGGATTCTTTATTTATTTTCTGCATCAAATTATCAAAAATTGAATGTTGTCCAACACTTATACAAACAACATAACCAATTTCTGATTATAATAGGCCTAAAACAAATATTGTGAACAAATTCCAAATCATAAAAAAAAATATTATAAAACTCACCCGATAAATTCCGCCATATCGCATAGCAGGATGTCCCTGCTATTGTTGAATTTTATTTTTAATATACACATAATCATTTTATTACTAGTGTTGAAGAAAAAACACAAACTTTTTACTATATTTTAATTAATGATATGACTTATAGTGACTATATGATACTTCAAGTTGTAATAATAATCATGGGACTGCCACACAACCAATGTATACATCTTCACTTCAATTTGGTGATCTAACACATTTATTAATAGGCCTATGCATTAACTGTTTACAAGTACTTCAGTTTTCTTTTTAAAGTAACAAACCTAATTCTTGCAAATGAGTAATTGTTGTTTTATTATCCTAATAAAACATCTTACAAAACAACTAGAAGTAAGCCTAAATCATGATATTTCAACAACTTAACTGTGTAAGACCAGATTGCCAAACAAATCAACTGCTTATGGAATATTTTGTGTGTAATATATTTTTTGTTGCACAATATTTAGATGTTTTACTTACTCTATGCCACTAGGAACTCGAAAGTTCATTACCACACTCACAAAAGTATGCCACCTATCCTTAAACAAAAAAAAAACCCTACTGAGCTTAGCCTAACCTTTTGTGTGTGAATAAATCAAAAATTTAGATTAACTAATGTTTTTAGAATAATTTGGTTAGAAGAAATGGTGAATCAGGACATAAAACAGGACTGTGGCTCAAAATGGCAATTAGGCCTAGGTGATTTTTCTAAGAATTCTTTCTCAGCTTTTTTAAAAATTAGAAATCTGTCTATATGTTAAATGCTAGAAAATTTCTTAAATTTCTCATTTGACAGAAAAAAAAAGAATTTCGCCCTTGGCGCACACTAGCCAAAAACTAATATATTTAGTTTAAGGTTTCAGAATATTTTCTGTTTAAATCACGAGCTTGTAAAGGGTTAATGATAATAGAGTGACACATATTTAAATCAACAGTCGTAGTATTCAAATTAACTTTCTCTTTAATACCACATTGTTCCAAAAAAATAGGCGATCCTTAAAACATATAGGCCCCCTACTATTCACTTTCGATAGAAAAAAAAATTATTCATAATGAAATTGAAATCGCTTTGAAAGAGAACAAATATAATAACATTGGCTAGTTCATTTTCACTTCCTTAGTGCACATAGTTTCTGCATATTTTAAAATTAGTGTATTTCTCAATGGGCCCGCTTTCGTATAGTTGGTTCACAATAGCTTTGGCCTTTTCTGACGGTTCGAGTAAGAATTTTCCATCATACTTACAGATACTTTTTTTTAAGCATCTTACTACCTGTTTGGGTTATACACCTATGTATTAATTATACTAATAGGTTAGGGATTAGGAAAGTTAAATTTATGGGAAATGCACCCACATTTGTGTGGAGTGAGAGTGGAAAACCATTTAAGAAAAACCACCCTCAAATGCACCCAACCGGGATTGAACCCCGATTTCCCCGTCTTCTGCAGTCTAGTCCAACATGAGTAGCGCAATAGACCCACTCTTGGTTGGTAAATGCTTTATTTTTTTCCTCCGGGCACCGCGTCTTGCTACCGGTTCAGGTTAAACGCATATATGTACTAATTACACTAAAGAGTTAGGGATAAGGAAGGTTGAATTAAGAGGAAGTGGACTCACATTTGCATGGGGGAAGAGTGGAAAATCATTTTGAAAAAATCGGCATAAGTGCACCTGACCAGGATCGAACCCCAATCTCCCTGTCATTGGCAGTCGTCTGTTTCGAGAGAGATGCTTTAGAGCATGCAGCTACTGAAGCAGATTTTTAGGGTATTGATAGTCCTAATATTGATCAAAAATGACAGCTAGATTCCATGACATAATGCCAACTTTTGTTGAATATCACTTTTCTTACAATATTCTAACCATAGCTTACCGTAAACTTAAAAATAGGCCTAAAAGAAAAATATGGCTAAGCAATATGGGATACAAACTAAACCCAATTATTAGTCTCTACAACTGATATAGGCTATCAGTAAATAAAACAACTAACCTAAGTTAATACCAATTTTTCTAAACCACTTTGCCATCCATCATTTCAGCTAGGCTAAAATCCTCAATACATACCTTAGATTAACAATAGATAACATAAAGTAAAATAAAGTTAGGGGTACTTTAATCATTT
Organism: Timema poppense; assembly: GCA_902141375.1. Classification (NCBI taxonomy): domain Eukaryota; kingdom Metazoa; phylum Arthropoda; class Insecta; order Phasmatodea; family Timematidae; genus Timema; species Timema poppense. The sequence continues at coordinate 297,925 of CABFOV010000094.1, forward strand.
ATGTTCTTAATTAATGACTACATCACAAAGTACTAACTTAATGGCAAACAATTAGCTTGGGTATGGATTTGATATTGATAGTTCAACTAATTAGCAATCAATTTTTTTTGTGCGAAAAAAATATTATACCAATACATAATTTATTTAATCAATTTCGCACTGTAGCCCTACAAGGTTCAAAAGAAAAAAGTTGTTTTTATCTAGAATATTTTACACACTACAGTAAACTATGAACATTGACAAAATTTACAAAATATTGTACTCACGTTTAAATAATTTGTTCTTATATAATGGTAACTCTACAACTGGTTTGTGAGTTTTTATAAAATTCTGAATTAAATACTTAAAATATATATATAATTATAGCCTGGGCCTACTAAACACGTGAACCAAGATTTTAACCTAAAACTATGTCAAAACTTTGCATACTCACCGATTTTACCTCGCAGCTTATAAAAAAATACCCCCGACCCCCCTTTTTTTTCTTATTAAAGAATAATAATAAAATGCTACAGAATAATGTTTAAGGACAGCAAAACCAACCATTCTTTCTTGAGATCCTACATGAAAGACTGGTTTAAACTAACAAAAGAGATAAAAAAAAAAACTTAACTTTTCTAGGTTATCCCTGTTTACAAAATTCGTATCAGCACTGATTATACACACTATCTACACTAAATAAACCTGTAGAATCGAGTATGAATACTTTCCATAACCTACAACACTGGAACACAATATGAATAGCTAGTGAATAATCAGTACACAATGATAATCACACTAATGGGGTACTATAGAGGTAATCAACCCATATTTGAGTGGAAGGAGAGTGAGAAACCATTTAGGAAAAAAAAACACCTGCAATAGACCTGATCGAGATTCAAACACATATCTCGTCTTCAACAGACCAGTCTAACATGAGTGATGCCTTAGACCATTCGACCACTGAAGCAGGTAATGTATTAGTTGATAATAAAATTGTCCAACAGGCAAAGTTTACTTAGTATCAGTTTACTCGGCTCAAGTACAGGAGGGTAATATTAAATCTCCACCAGATGCAATGTAATGATTTTTCCACTCTCACCCTTTAGACTGTCAAATGCTGGAGTATTATATTAGCACTAGTTTCACTCATCAAATGTCCTTAGATTATTGAAAGTTGTGGATAGCCTGAACAGGGAATGATATGTATATATATAATTCCCAAACCCCACTAAAAATAAATATACCATAGTTTGTTTACAGATGTTATGAGCTTATTGCTAATAATAGTCAGATACACACTTGGTGATTACTGTAGAGAGGCGGAGGGGGAAGAAAAGAAGTGAACCTCACCTCTCTCTCAAAATGCACTCTAACATCACACAGATATACATTTCTTGTTTGGTTTTTAACAATTCAACACTTGCTAAAAATGGGTTTTTGTGTAACCTATTGAACAATTAACTTGCTACAGAGTAATTTACTGATTTGACTGTGACAAGTGATTGTGCTTTAGGTCGTGATATTCGAATAGACTGTTCACCATTTAAAAAACTAATCCAGCCCAAGTATATGTTATATGAAACAGTACTTTTAATATTTCGATAATAGGAGACAATAATTAACATAGTTTGAGTCTGCTTTTTGCAATACTATACCATGCTAGAAATGGAGACTTGGTTTCTACACATTTATAAAGTAAGAGAAACATTTTGGTAAAAACAACCTTTAGCTCATCCGGCCTCTCTAATTAAAATACCAAAATTATTTAAAGTATAGAGAATGAATACATTTATTTTTTGAGCATTTAATCTTTTATTTATGTTGCAGTATTTTGACAATACAAACTAATATAAGTACGCCAAGTCTTCAACTCCAACAGAAGTATGTTAATTTTTCCTCCAAATTGATTGGCACAATTTTTTTAAATATTCATTTTGAAAGAAATTGGTACACCTGGATTAGCTAATTATGAACCACTAAAACAAATTAAGAAATGTAATAAATTACATCAACATTTATACATACTAGCTCTACTCAGAACAGTACTCTACCATGCTTGACAACTTTTAATTCATATTTAATATTTGGGATCCTAAGCCCGATAGAATGGGGGAACAAAAACAAATTAGGTAAGCTTGATACTTTTTTTTCTTTGGCACATTGTATTAGGGTATTATGAGATTACAAAATTTGGTCAAAATGCATCAGTCACCTTTACAATTAAAGCGAATAAATTCTCTATAGTTTGAATGAAGGAGTTTGTAGTCATGTTTTGAGTAGACAAATATGCACTCGCATTGAAAACAAACTTAGTCGCAATGAAAAGAGTATAAACAACACACATCAAGTCTTGCAGTCAGAAACAATTGTATAAATTTTATTTGAATAATTTTATGGCCCATAATTTATGGTTGGTAGCTAATAAAGCTATATTTGTACACATGTAAATAGTGAAAACCTATGCAGAGGAGAATAAGGTTATTTATTTTAAGAATTCACAAATGCTCTTACATAAAAACACATTTAATTGATGTGATAAACTTATTGCATATTAATTAAAATATTTACTAAATACATTTTTTAGCACCGCGTCTTACTACCCGTTCGGGTTATACGCTTAATTACTAATTACGCCAATGGATTAGGAATTGGAAAGGTTGAATTTAGATGAAGTGAACCCACATTTGCGTGGAGGAAGAGTGGAAAACCATTTAGGAAAAACCACCCCCAGTTCACCCGACCGAGATTCGAACCTCGATCTCCCCGTCCTCGGCAGTTGAGCTCAACACGATTATCACGTTAGCTAACTACCCCACCGAGGCGGGTTACTAAATAAATCTAATCAAGTTTAATTTTATTAAAATTATACTGACAGTTCATAATTTCTCTAAAGTTACTCAGATATTTATTAATTTGTACATAAAGGACGTTTTGTGGAATAGCTTTAGAACTACCCTAACTATCTGCCATCTTCAAGAGGGATAGATAACAAAGTGCCGGTAGTCACATAATTTGTTCGGTGGTTACTATTTTGAATAGTTGAACTTTAATCTTGAATCCGCCCTTGTATCCAATAACACCAACATAATTTGTTTAATAAAATGTTCACTTGCATTTTAATGGAGTGAGACAGATAACACTACATGTGGCAAACCACCCTCATTGCATGCGCCCAATCTTAAACCCAACCACTCGGTCATTGATCCAGATCTACTCCTTGTTCAGCATTCTTCTGATATGCAGGAAGAAATTAGGTTTAGGAAAGTATTTCTATTTGCAATAGAAGCATATAGAAAGTCGATAACATAAGAAATATAGCCTTGAATCAAAGATAAAATAATGTACCAAAGAGGTAAAAAGTAATTACTGAAGTTTATCTTCTCTTATGCTTTTTTTTACACTTTAATGAGTCAACTTTTGTTCCTTTGATTTTATTTATAGGAATATAAATTGTTTCTAATTCCATCACTGCACACGTTTTATTAATCTATTTATTCTAGATGATGGAGCCAGGAATGCTCCCCTCAGAATTGGAGGAGCTAACTCTCTGCAGTTTCTGCAAGCAAAAGTTCAACGACACAGACCTGTGTCCTAAGTACCTGAGCTGCAAGCACTACTTCTGCCTCAAGTGCATCCAGACGGCACTAATGAAAGGGCGCGAGCTGTATTGTGTGCACTGCTGGAAGCGCACTGAGCTCGGCGAGCAAGGCGCAGAGACATTGCAGACATACCAAGCTGTACTTGTGCTCTCCAAGAACTTTGCTCACATCAAGATTGCAGGAGGCAGTGCTAGTGGTAACAAGCCACCCGACAAGGATAGAAAGGTGGGTCACATCTATTTTTATTTTACAAGCATATGTTTATGCAAAAAGATCATCAGTTAAGGATCACACAACACTAGTAAAATCTTAAAGAGTGACAAATAAGCATATGATACATCATCATTTAAGTGTGAATATTTCAAAAGTCATATTTCCGATTCTTCTGATGGTTGATTATACCACCTATAATTGCCTATTCACAGGCATTTAACATGAGTTATTGTCAACCTCAGTGTTCTTGAGGTAAAGTGTTCGCCTCATGACTTAAATGTTCGTGGGTTCAAACCCATCGGGGATCGACGAATATTTCTTGAGCGATAAAAATCTGTAGAACTTATTTTGAAGAGGAAGTGGTCCCTTATAGTTCATATACATTCTTGTGCACTGATATAATCAGTCAGTTCAGAAAGGGCACGTTAAATACTTCAAACAAGTATGAAATGCATATTTAACTTAACCTGAAGGAACATCCCCTCCCCTATCACTAGTAACTGACCCAATTTAGTTCAAGATTTGTAAAAATAAAAATTGACATAACTGTAGTGTGTAGCCAAAACGATTGATTTACTTAACAATTTTGTGAATATTGACGTTTGGTCACAGATCCTGCCAAGTGAGAACTGTCACACACACGGGATGCCACTCGCTCTATGGTGTCACACATGCTGTGCAGCCATTTGTCGTGCCTGCGCAACTCAGCAAGACCACCCGGGTCATCAGGTCAAGTCACAAGGAGAAGCCAAAGATCAACTTGTTTCAGAGGTATGATAATGCAATAAAACTTGAAATGTGAATCTATTATGGATCCTTTAAAATTTCAGGTGAACTATTTTTTTACTCAAAAAACACATAAAAATGTGACATAATTATATACATTTTATATTATTTTTATACTGCAGTACAGTTATATCTTTCTGAGCTTTATTTTTGGTCTAGGTCACACCAAATAAAAATTTACAAACTATATATTAATGCATTGTTTCTGTCACTATATTAATTGTAACAATGTGTAATATTTCTTGCCGATCCTGTATATAACCTTGTATTGTATATTTTCACTCTCTCAGCTGCACTCCCCAATCTCCAAACAGTTAAGTCACATCTTTAGAAAAAAAATTAAGTTATTTTGTGTAATTATACAGGTTCAAATGGAGCTGGTTTCAATGGGTAAAATGCTGTCCGAGATTCAGCGGCTTGCTATGCAACAGAGGGATTTCCTGCTCAAAGTGTTGGAAGCATGTGTTACCTTGAAAACACACGTAGAGACGGATCTTCAGAATGGCTGGAGTCATGTACCCGAGGTGACGGAGGCTCGTGAGACACTGGGAAAAGCTCGGGTAGGCTTAGCCGGTGTTGATAACCCTGCAGATGCACAACTGCTCTATTCCTCTTTGTCAGTTGAGAAACAAAGGCTCCAGGGAAAATATCAGGAGATGTACCTGCAGTGCCAACTTGATGATTTGATTGGTAATTCTGGTGTTGTATTCGACTTTGGACTGCTTAAGCAGGCACTGGCCAACATACACTCAGGGGAGCCTCCCATTCCGCAGGCGGCTGCCCCGGGGACCCGTTTACCCCATCATGTTGCAGCAACTCAGAATCCAATATTGTTCCTTGCTAACTACTGCATGTCCCAGCTGTACTCTCGTCACGTGCTCACCAAACAACACCATCTTCAGCAAAATGGCACATTGGATTTTCACCATGCGCCTGTCCATCCTATGCCCCATCCACACCACCTAGTTACACCCGTCCACCCACCGCCTCCACCACCCCCGCAATCCCATGTCATTGTTGCCCAACCGCCACCCGCTACCAAGGCCCAGCCAACATACCCACAAGAGTCGGGTGTCGTGGCTGTACAAGTACAGTCCCCCCAACAAAACATAGTTACACTCAATGTTCGTCCATCTGCCAGCTCTTACCCGCTCTACTATTTCAACATCGATGTCAACGGTTCACCTCATGGTCGTATAGTCATAGAAGTTCGTCCAGATGTTGCTCCTAAAATGGCCAAGAATTTCGGAGTCCTATGCACTGGTGATATGGGGGTTAGTTACAAGGGTTGCACAGTGTTTCAGTGCTGGGAAGGAGAGTCTGTCATTACTGGAGATTTTGAGCTCAACAATGGTCGAGGTGGCCGATCTATATTTGAAGATGGTTACTTCATGCCAGATGACACAAAGTTCCCTGCAGTACGTGGTGCAGTCGGAATGCGCCGCACACAAAAGCGCCATGATAACTTAGGTATGGTTGGCTCACAGTTCCGTATCATACTGCAGGAGATGAGAGGCTTCACAGGCATATTTGGCCATGTAGTAGAAGGCCTTGAGTTAGTTGAGAAGATCTCAACTTATGGGGACCAGACAGGCAAACCGACCAAGACTATAATCATCACCAAGTGCGGCAAGCTCTGATGTGTTGAGCAGTTTTTCTGCAAGGCCGCAAGCTGGATTTCATTAGATGGATCTCCGTACAGTCCAAATGTTGGAGTTTGTTTCTGTTGATACTGCATTGTCATAATCTTAAACTGCCAAATATAGACTCAATTAAGAGATTTGAGATCTTTTGGAATACATCTTGCGGCTCTTCCTATATGTTTCATAGGAAGAAAACTATTGAAACAATCTTTCATGGTTCGCAGTGTGTCTTCATAAATCTGCTAACTATGCATCCATTTGTTGCTGTGTTTATTAATTCACCATGAAGAATGGGGATAATGTGTGTTGTTATATTATTAGCAGAGCATCTTACTTAGATGCAAGTACAACTTTACATATATGGGGTAAAAAATATTCTTGTAATGACTTAAAGTATATGGAATCGAGCAAAGAAATCTGTTTTTATTCGTTTAGAGAGCTTTGCTTATTTTGTAATGTGTATGGATGATTTTTTTTATAAGGTTTAAAACGTTAAAATATTTCGTAATGCGATGGTCATGTAAATTAGTGGTTGATCTCAAAATAAAAATAAATAAAAAAATACATAAAAAAGTAAATCACATGGCCTAAGTAGGTAGTAATTAAATGGCTAATTAACTATGTGTATATTTCTGCATACTATCTGTATTTTATGACATCCTTGTAATCTCTTCGTCTGATAGTCGCAAAATGTTTTGGTAAACCTTTTTGTTTAACAATCGTTATCGAAGCGTAAATGTTTTCGTATCCATTCCTCCTGTTTACCGCAAACCGCAATCGTAAATTTGCCGAAATAACTTATTGAATGTAATTCTCGATTGAGCAACGTGAAAACCGTCACCCTACCTTTTAAATGTCGCCTCGTAATTGTCGTATCGAAATTGTTACTGTATGTGTATCTAAATGGATGAATAATGTGGGATTAGTGAAATATCTGTTTGCGATCGAATCTTTACTTATAAAAGTCGTAAGTGTCGAACATATAACTACTTTTTATACCTTGACCTATGAAGAATAGAATTGTCTCACTATTTATTTTTGGTACTAAGAATGTTACTTTAGATACCTTTTTATTTTACATTTAATGAAGAAAGTTAAATTCCATTATGTGGGTTTTATCTTTATCTGAAGTGATATTCTTTTTGAAAATATTTAGTTTGTTTTATAATGTGATTTCTTTGTTGTTTCTAATAAGGAGACATCTAAAAATTTCTTTACACAGTAAAATATGCATTAATGCAGTAGGATGGGCATATGCCATCCCCCCTCCCATACCCCCAAATAAACTTGAATTAAAATAGGGGGAAACATTATGTAATTTTTTGTTCAGGTTTGATTTTAAAATAATGTGTTAACATACTTGTATTTTTTTATGTAGATTGAAACTTATAATTGTTATTTTACAGTTTTGACAGCAAAATTTCATAGTTTGCAAAAAAGGAATACTATACTTTAATTTGTCATATTTTCTAGTGATACTAAACCATGTGAGAACTGTGTGAAATTTAATGTGTCAAGTACATTGTGTGTGCATTATCGCATATCCTTAGTTTCAAGTTAAAAGACTGGCAACCTACTATCATTTCACATACTTTGAGATGTAATGTGTGTGTATCACAAATTTGATGTTCATTTTAGAAATATTGCAAGTAGAATATATTCTTATCTTTCATATTTGCTAAAGAAAAGCTTGAATAAAGTGTATATATTTTTGATCTTTATTACCAAACGCGGGAACATAATATTTATAACCTAAATTAGCACCAAAGTCAATCGGAATTTAAGACTAGTGTGTTAATTAATTAAGCTTAAGTTTATCGAGCAAGGTGATTTTTATTTCTTTACTTTTTCCTCGAAAATCACGCAATATTGATATTGGGTTGCCTTTCTAAAAAAAAAGTTTATCATAACAACCTATTATAAATCGTAAGTCAAAAGATTCAGAAAAAACCATCCTTGTTTGTGCCTTATTAGCTGCAAATGCTTCCCTAGTTTATGAACGTGGTATATCATAGCTGTTTCTTGAACTATAGAAAAATTAAAATAAATTAAATCTTGTTAACGTCCAAAAAAACAAAACTTACATTTGTGTACCTTAAAACATTTCATGTAGTCTGTAAATTAATGACATAGGGAATTAAATTGCATTGCTAGTACTTAAATGAAACTTGTACCCAGCATCTCTTTGTCTTTTCTCAGCTGTTTCATTGTTGGGCATTATTGTAGATGCCATACAAAGTGATGCTGCCACTTGGCTATCTGTTTAACTCTATCAACCATGGCAGGGACACATTCCATTGTAAAATTCATACAATTGAAAACAAACGGCAGCGTTAAAGCCACCACCTTATAACTGTTTAGTCTGTTATTGCACTAGGATGGTTACGTAATTCAAACAAATGGATCACCTTTGCGATAATATCATTGTTGCACTGAGGAAGTGCCTTAAGAAATTTGTGATAAAACTCGTGTAGCAGCCGTTCGATGGAAAATATATGCATAATGGGGAAATTACTGGTGGTTTTATTTATTAATGTTAAACTGTAATCCCAACTGTTCATCCTATCCTTTTTTAGTTAAACAACGGAGGAAACTCTTTACTAGGTTAAAAAAAATTAAAGAGGTTAGTTGTAAATTTGATTTTCAAATGAGATTAAACTGTTTGGCAAGTCACAATATGTCAAGATTACCAAGCATAACATATTATGTTGAAATGTTTTACATATAATTCATTGCTTCAAATTTAATTCCACAGGTACAATCTACTTTCAGCCAACAACATTTAATTTCCCAAAATGCTATATTTAATTCTTTACTCAATTTGGATGCCTTAATACAGTAGTAGAATCAGGTAATATATTATACAAAAACAATTATGTGAAAAGAAAATATAGATATGGAACAAATGGGGCATTCAAAAGTTTAAAAAAAAAATGCATTTTGAGTTGATATTTTTGTTGTAAAATGTAATATTTTGGAAATGGAGTAAACACTTGAGGTATATTTTACCTAATCTTAATGAATAAAAATTGCCAAACGTAGTAGCAAAATGGAGTTTCAATTATATTTTGTATAAGTACTAAAAGTTTTAAAATGTGTGGTTAGTGAAAATGCTTCAACATTTCACTAATCCATAAATTTGGCCCTTTGGTTGATAATTTAGCCTTTGAATAAAAACAATTTTTACTTCATTGTGTTCATAATAGGAATTAAAAAAGTCAAAATAAAATAACTGAAATATGCTGCGGTAACTATTTAAACTAAGCATAAAGAATTAATAATTTATAATAATAACTATAGCAAAGAATTGTTGAAAGGTCTATGGTATTTTTTTGTCTTAATAGATTATTAAATAAATATCTAGCTAAAATTATGATCAATCAGCAAACTAAATCAATTGTTTTTGGTCCAGCTCTAAACAACATTTTATTCTGTAGTTTCTAATGAAAACAATCACCACAGTGTTGCTATATAAGAAGTCATCAATGTGCATTAAATATTGTTAAAAACTATTTAAAAGTAACAATTCCAACAAAAAGAACCATTTCAAACTAAATGAAAGCTTTGCTACAAGCCAAAACAATGTAGTACTGCAAATACTCTACTCTTTTGGCAAATAATAGTGTGTATTAAAAAACAGGTTGTCTAATCTAAGATTTCAAGCTTTGCCATTCATAAACAACATTGTTTGCTTTGAAGTATATGCGCCAGAAAAAAATTTGGATGAATATGTAAGGCTATGTATGAGACTTGAATCCTGTAAAATAATTTTCATTCAATTTTTCAAGTAAAATTTGTTTTAGAGCTCTTAATACTGCTTATTGGTGGTTCAGTTAGAATGAGGATAAGGCTCCAATCCAAACCAGTAATTTAAATACTCAGAATATTCTGAAAATTGAAAAATAACAGAATATGATATCTAGATGGAGTAATCCTCCTTAAAAGCATAAATAATAGCTTTGGCTATTTAATAATTAACTTAATTTTATAACGGTAGGATTATTAGACGAAATGTTACCTTTTAGTTACTATTTGTATTTTCTATTATATTTATATTTCCTATTATGTTCATATTTTTTACAAAATTCAAATTCAGGATTCAAAGGTAAATTTGAGATTAGGATTCATAAAAGAGTGAGTTTGACCCAACACTAGTTATATATATATATAATCTTTTACAGAAGTTTTGTTCGTGTTAATTACTAATGTGAATGCTTACAATACAACATAACTTAAAATATTCCTGTAAGCAAAGGTAAAAGAAATACAAACAATTCAAGATGGTTATTGTATTGTGCAACAAAAGTATAAACTCTTGAATTTATTTATTTGAGGTATTTATTGTGCACTTTACTAACTGACTGATTATATCAGCACACGAGAATGTCTGAGCGAAAGGGCCCACTAATTTGGTCAATAAAGATATTTTCACATAACTTCCAGGGTAATTTTACATGCCACAATTAATATAGGACAACAAGTTTTAACCCTCTCCAAAGGAAGTTGTGCTACGTATTTTTATTGCTCAAGGAACATTTGTCGATCCTGGCTGGGTTTGAACACACAACCATCAGATCCTGAGGCGAGCACCTTACCCTAAAACCATCGAGGCCAACATACATTCTTGAAATTATTAGTATAATGTGGAAATTGAAGTGAATAATCTTGAATTAAATTGAAACTCAAAAAAATATGTACCAATGTTTGAGCTTCCCATCTCTATTGCGTGTTCTAGCGCTAATAAAGTTGTGCAGTTTATTGTTGCAACAATAGTAACAAAAACAATAACAATGTTAAGAAAACATGTTAGTGATTTAAAAAAATATATTAAATAGATATCAACAAAGAAGGTTCGATATAAAGTATAGGCCGCAAAGCGAAATTCTTAGAAATGATTATCTAACTTTCATGTTATTATTATTAGCACCGCATCTAACTGCCCATTCGGGTTATATGCACTTACGCTAATGTGTAATGGTAGGGTGATTGTGAGATGAAATGGAGGACCTACAGTTTAACGTAGGGATCCGAACCATGGCGGAGACCTGGCATTCCTCACATTACCAAGATGTGATTAATATACGTCTTGTCAGAGGTGAAAGAAGGGTTTGGCAATCAGATAAATCTGTGCCGGAACCAAGGATTGAACCCCGAACTCCCAGCACAGAACCGCCAGGTCTCCCAACTTTCATGTTAACTTTGAAAATGCTAATAGTTGACTAAGAGTGTGTTTAAGAGAAGCAATAGTAGAATTTCTTCACTGCATTCAAACAATATTTTAATTTTAATCATGACAGATTTTCAAGATGTAAGAGAAAGTGTCATAAATTGAAGAAAAGAGCTTTCTGTAAGAACCAAAACTTTTATCAGTATAAAATGTGTATTCATAATCAAGGAAGATGGTCCAGATACTGCTTGCAGCTAATATTAAAAATAAAATTAAAATATAAAGCGTGATGCCATTTTTGAGTCTTCAAGTTGATGCCACACTGATTACACTTTCAATAGGATTATAAATATTAAGTTCAGGTCCGAAAATAGATGCAGCTATATAAAACGTAATGTAGTTATAGCAATGTTGGATTTTCAGACAGCCTTGTGGTGCCTGTCTCACTAGTGAGCAGAGGTTTAGGGTTCAATTCCTGGAATGGATGAAAATTTATCATTTGTGAATTTTCTCACGGGGAAATGAGAGCTTGGTTTGTCTCTATTTTAGTTTTAAGTTAGTTTGTAGGGCTTGTGTTTATATTATCATTGTTTTCAAATTGGACATTAAATACCTTTTGTGATAATTTTTTTTTTATCATCTTAAGGTTTTTTTTGTCTTAATACTCGTCTAGGCTAATTGAATAGTTAAAATAATGGTGTAGGGATGAGAGAAGTGGAATTCAGATGAGATATATCTAGATTGGTGGGGAGGGAGAGTGGGAAACCACCCTTATTACATGAGGCCATGAGTCAAACCTCAACCTCTCCATTACTGGCAATCCAGTATGTTGTGAGAATGATGTCTTAAACTGTGTTACCATTGGTAAGGGAAGCTATTATAGTGATGTACATACAAGTTTGTGTGTTTTTGATTAATTTTTATATAATATAGTTACCAAAAACATTATTAAATAATATAGAATATAGTATAATGTATTACATGGTGTCTACTGGGTCACGAAAAAGTCACCGATTGCAAAAGGTTTATGAAAATCCCTGAAACATCACGAATTTTCAATATTTTGGTCATAAAGTCACAAAAATATTTTTGTTTGATTCTCCCGCATATCTTAACAACATGGACGCGTTGAAAGTAGCGCCACCCACTAGCCACAAGTTGCCTGATTGCTTTTACTGTGATACCAAGGACAAGGTTAACGTTTGCCATCTAGTCAAAGTTTAATGTTGTGTATGAGTGCATTATGTCTATATATGCATTATTGTTTGACCGATTACCAAAGGAATTTTTTGGTCAGAAAAGGTCGCTAAAATGTCACTAATTTTTGTTTCTCCAACTCAGTAGACACCCCTCATTGACATAATTTTGATAAACCTCACCCCAAGAAAAACAATTAAAATATTTTTCAAACATAGCAACATGACATTTAAATTGTTTTTCTACATAGTCCTTGTAAATCAAATCCATTGCTTAGTTTATATTACTAAGTGGAAAGGCATGATAAACCAGAATGATGGGTAAAAACAAGATATCGTGGGGAATTTTCTATGTAAATGTTTACATTAGAGTAGCCTACAGGAGTGTGGACTCTCCACTTCTACCTGGTTCTCCTTAGTACCGACAATATATAACAAGTTCTAAAGCAGAGAAAAGTTGTTTGAACAACTTTTTAAAAACACATTTTAAGAAAAGTGAATGCATAACTCTGTTAGATTTTTGTGTGCAGGTAATAGTTTTTTTTTAATTTACCACCCATCTGGGTAATACGCCTATGTATGTTGCAATAATGGGTTAGGAAAGCTTAATGTAAAAATGTAGATGAAATGCAGTCACATTTGCATGAAGGTAGAGTGGAAAACCAAATAGGAAACAAACCACCCTAAGTGCACCCGACCGGGATCAAACCCTGATATCCCTCCCGTCCCCCCCTGTATTCGGTAGTCTAGTCTAACAAAAGAGTAGCGCGTTAGACCAGGTGGCCACTGAAGTGGGTGCAGGTATTAGTTATTGGGGGCAAAAGCAGAAAACGCTTTAAAAGTATCACTTTTCCTTTTAAAACAAAACTTACAAACTAATTTGAAAAATTGTTTGCACAATGACGTTCTTATTTAAATTTCTAGCTTATTCCTAAGAAACTATTTCAGCAAAACCTATCTTTATGAAAGCTCTTTTAACATATAAATTTGGTATGAAAGGTAACTTAGAAACAAATAAGTCTAAGCCAGATACCACACAACTAAGTGCAGAGCTCTACATTCTTCACTAGGCAGTGAAATTAATGTGAGTCAAGGTTTTTCATAACTATAAACCGTAGATAAATAATTCTTTTGTCTTCTAATAAACAACACTGTAAGATCCTGTGATCAAATTATATTGACCGTGCCAGTTGGTCTGTAGTGGGCTGTAAATTGCACTATTATTTGATTAGTTCTAGTTGAAATATTTGAGACATTCACATCTACGGGTTGACATATGATGTAAGTCATCTTTATATTCTTTGAATCACTTTTCAACCGAATCAAAAGACTTAAAGGCAAAGCCATCATGACGTAGTGACCAGAACTACTTCTTTTTAAACATGACTTACATACATGAGTGTCACCATTTTTTTCTCACTGTTGAATTCTCTGAGTTTTCCAGAAGGAAGTTCTGTTTTTACAAACAATATTTATTAGGGTATAGAGGAACGAAAAGACATACTTGAACCTGCATGCTCAGTTTTTAAAATTATGTTCTCTTCCATGCAAAATTCCACTTTCAGTTTAATTCCTGAATTCACAAATATTTAAGTATTTTTGTTATGATTTTCATGAGAGTTTTCTTATCCTTTTTCTAGGCACAACATTTTCCCCATGTTTTCTCAGTTTTCCAGTCGTGTGGCAACCATGCTACTTGAACTTATTTTGGTTTATTCAGGAACAAGAAGAGGAAATAAAAGTACATTAAATGTTAAGAAGAGCTTTGCAGGGTCCGCTTGAAGAGAGGAGAGTTGGAACACCTGAACTAGAAGGTGCTTTTAACGTGAAGGACCAAAAAACAGATGATTAATTTTCATGGTTTTCCTATATGAATAGTTGTAATGGGAAAATACATAACACTCACTCCAGAACAGAAGGCCAGAACATTTGTTAGAAAAGTTTTAATTTGTCTATTCAAATCACTGACTCATCAAGAGGCACATAGACTTAATTACAAGCTTGCCTAGTCTGGTTTGCCAAAATGGGAAGGTCAGGTTTCGAACCCTGACCGGACGTACTGAGGTCCACTATATGGTTTCCTACTCTCCTTTCATGCAAATGCATATACATTTTCTTTAAACTCTATTTATCTCATTCCTGCCGCATTAATGTATTTAAATGTGGTGAGCGTGGACAGGTAGTAAGACAAGGTGTAAAAAATAAAAGTATATTTATAGCTAGAGTTATAAATGTGTCATATTTGGGGGCAAGGAAATCAAAGAATTAAAATAGCTTCCGATGTGTGGCGGTTAAGAACGGCATAGTAATTTCTATTAAAATCAGCGCTTAGCTATGTTATCCACAAAAAAAAAATGACTCTCCCATATTTATGTCTCCATTGGCATTTCTTTTTGGATGGAAATGGTGAGTTAAATTTCCTTAAAGTCTAGTTTCACCCACCTTCCACTTGATAGTATAATTATTTTATTGTAAGAGTGCATTGAACAATGTTTTAAGTTGTTACATTATAGTTTGAATACTGCATTGATTTCTAGACCAAATTAGTTAAAATCAAGAATCCATAGGAAAAACACCTTATAAAGGCTTGAAATACTAATAAAACCTTAAGTCCAACTTATATTATGAACATGGGAAAGTATGATATTAAAAATTAACAATAGCCTATGTTTTTATTTTATTTTTTGTTCAACATTAATTAGTGACAGAAAACTATAATGTTGTCTAACTTTCATTAACATGGCTTTCTACTAGATTTAAGTATTATTTAATAAGACAACTTTTTGCCACTCGATCTTGTAGCATTCACTCTTTGGTTATACAGTATAATTTATTTAAGTCCAAGCAATATTTGAAAAAAAGAAGAAAATTGAAAAATACCAATATTCAAATTAATCACTTTTATGAATATTTAAGCAGCTGGTGCTCAATAAATTAATCTTCTCCAAATATTCTACATATAAACACATATTTTATAATTTATATGTTGTATAAGACCACAAACACAATTTATACATTTGTGCATAAACAAGAAAAATTTAAACACAAAATATAAAAACTTGGAAAAAAACCATTTGCAAACTTAATCAGATTTTGCTATTACTTTTGAAATAATTAGTTATCTTGGTTTGTTGTAATTAGCTTATCTTGGCAAAATAAATAAAATCTCCAAGTTCGCTGAATGCATTAAAAATGTTGTATCTTCTAATGGTTTTCCATTATTGTAAGTTCTTCAGAGACATATGATATTGGTTCTCCTGCTTGGATGTCTGTGCTGTCTTTTATACCAGAGGATTCATGGATATTTTTATCCTTTAATGTTCATTAAGTTAGGTTTGGAATAAGTAGAAAATTTAAAAAATTAACAATATATATGCTTCGAATTATCCGAATATTTCACTCTAGAATTAAAATTGAATGTTAATTTTATTATTGATATAGATATGAATTTTATAAGGAATCAAAGTGAGTTCAAATTATCCAATTTTTTAAAATAGCCAATGTCAAATTATCCAAATCCCACTGTATATATTATCAATAATAATTTGTAATCAGTTAAAATTAGTTTACCACTTTAGCCCTATTAAAATGTTATGCTTTGTGTCAAAGTTTTATTTCAAATTTTGAGGCAACAAATAGACAGCAGATTTTAAGGTCTTAAAATAATTCAGTTTTAGGTATCTAAAGGCTCTTTGAATGAGTTTATCGTCTTTAATTCTAATTAAAATCTACACACACACACACACAAGGAGATTTTTAAACTTATCCATGCTTGGTACAAATTTCAAACATTTTTGACAAATATTCCATAGTTGGCCTCACAGTATATATTATTATTATTATTATTATTATTATTACCACCACGTCTTACTACCCGTTCGGGTTATACACACGCTAATATGTAATGGTACGGTGATTGTGAGATGAAATGGAGGACCTACAGTTTAACGTGGAATCCGAACCACGATGGAGGCCTGGCATTCCACAGTAAATAATTAGCACATTTTCCACTGTTAAGTTATGGAATTTGTCACTTAATATTAATTCGTATGCTTAAAAAGAGAGTTTTGCAGCCATTGATATGAAGGGAGAATATTTTAACTAAGGCAAAAATGGGTTGGGATTTCACATTCTATTAAATTTGACTTTCCCGCCAAAATTTCAGCTGCCACACAAATATTATTCAGTCCTGTGTTTTTCTCAAGCACATTGTCCAAGTTTATTCTCAATTTTTCTCCAGCGTTTCCAGGCGCTTTAGTTTTTTATCTTTGCTTTTTTGAGAAGTTCTGTTTGTTTATTCATATATAAGTTTTTCCTGTACTTTCCAAGGCAGTAATGATACCTATGAGGAATGTATAGTGGGACCATGGAGATATTATATATACAGAGAGGACCTCCCTATGCTGTAGCATTGCGAGAAAGTTAAGCCAGCCACGCCCCCCCTCACGAAGAGACGGATCAAACTGCTGTATGACAAATAACATGGGAAGCATAGGGAAAAAAGGGACATTCGCTCACTTGATTTAGAATACAGCCCGATTGAGCGCTAGATGCTTTATGTAAGTAAGGTGTAAATGTTGAATACATTTGCGTTATTTTTATGTAAAAACATAAAAGATTACGTTGTATTTTGGGTGATAACAAGCATCTAAATATGCGAATTAGTCGAAAATCTAGATTGTTGTTGATAATATTAATAAATTAGCTTAAAATTACAGTATGTTCAAACTAACATTTATATATAATCATTTTTTGAGTTTTATAGTCACTTTTATAAATCATATTAGATTTGTTGTAACTTACCTAACTTTGGTAAATAGTGAAAATAATAACCGTTATGCAAATAATGATTGTTTGGGAGGGGGAAAATTGTAAAATACTTTAGTATTTTCTTTCTCAGTTTATTAAGTACATTAAATATATAACGTATAGGTCTATATAATTGTGACTGTTTGCTAGGAAATGCCAGCAGCCACGGGCTGCCTGGGATGATTCATACCGACTCGGCCCAACATTCCCCGAGTCAAGGTCGGCTTCAGTTGCGCGTCAAGATAGCCCCTCCATAGTAGCTTCATGAGTGGAACCTTACGTACATTAAAACGTTATGAATGGAGGGATCATTCAGAATTTTCCTAGTCGTAACCACACAGACAGCATCTTCCTGAGCCAGACCAGCCACTGTAATACTAAGCAGTCCTTAGTCATGTTCCCCATAATATGAACACACGTTCCAGGGGCGGAGGAATATTTGGAAGTCTCTCCTGAAACTCTTGTTGGAGCATTTATGAAAACTTTCTTCAATGAGGAGATAAGTTTGTTTACATTTGGGAAATCCTGTCTTATTTCTACTCAATTAAGGTCATAGGCCAGACATGTCATGTGGACAAGAGAAACGTAAAATACCTTGAATAACTCAATCAGAGGAGCCATACGGGGAAGCAGTGTCTGTAAAAGCGAGCAGCACTTTGACTTAGTCAGGATTTAGAATTTTTAGTCCACTGTTTCTTAGTTTGTTCTGAATTACAAATTAGATGAGCTCTAAATTGCATATTGGGTCCAGTTTGACAAAAAATTAAGTTTGCTATGCACCGCCCAAAAATAACCCGTTGTTTTTTTCTAAGGAAATCAACAAATGTGAATATACTAGATACTGTTGTAATTGGAGATTGTGTCTTCATACTTAGGTTGCAAAAGGTTTGACCAAAGCGTTGATTCTGAAGGAAATGACTGAGAGCAGTATTTACCCAAGAAATCTTTGAAATTGAGATTTTCTAATGTTTTAAAAGTGATGGTTGTTGACACATTGGTAAGACACAGTTCTGTACTAACTTTGCTTTTCTCAGAAGATGTTTCAGAAATGTTCATAAAAAATGTTTGCTTCATTTTTTATTTGCACTCCAAATTGATCTATGCAAAGCTTTGTAA
>CABFOV010000095.1:9610-57564 GCA_902141375.1 Timema poppense
GGGGGGTAATAGATAAAATATATAATATTAAAGTTAGTCTTAACACAGTCTAAATCATTTTGAATATGCACCAAACCATAACCTCACGGCTTGTGGGTAGCTTGATAGAAACCTTTATTAACCTCTTCAAAGTGTTGGGAGTTCATGCCCCATTGTTTTCTGCAGACCTCTGATATAGCTGCAACACCTACCACAACTTCATAATTTAAAATAAAGACCAACAGGAATGATATAACAATATAAATAATGTATCATTTCACTTTTAGTAATAATATATGTCCTACCTAGTGAGTACTTATCTAAAATATAAAAACTGTGGTTGACAATATTTCCAAATTGAGACCAAAGTAAATTTAAAAGTTAGGTAGCAATACAATACTAAACAATATATTTATCTTTAAATTCAGTCATCTTATATTATTAGTTTCAAAAGAATTCAGTAAATATAGTTAATTTTTGACCATGAATATATAATTATATATTCAAAATAAAGTAATTATGGAGATGATTTTTGTTCTGGTCAGAGTCCCAAATAGCAGATTTCTTACACAGGATTAAAAAGACAGAATATTTTAAAAATCTATATTTCAATTATAATAAAAAATGTTTTAAGTCTGAAAACATTATTTAAAATATCAAGATGTGTCATAGGTTAAAGATGATTACAGATGTAGATTTTGAAAATACCAGCTTCATCATGTGATGTCTTGGAATTGATGCTGAACATACACCTTATTATTGTACTTGATGATATTCGGTGAATTACAAATAAAACTGGCAAACCAATTTGCCCAGGTCGAACATTGAACCTGGGAGTTTATTTTGACAGGTTAAATTAGTGTCAATGGGTAAATAAACCCATTATTATTGAGTTTCTTAAGGCAGGGAAAATCTTTCTTCGTTTCAGTGTTTATGCACATGGAAACCTCGATTTCAAGTCACTAGTTTATAAATTTCAAACGTAGCAAATAATGAAAAGAATGGGAATAAATAGGATGGAATTAAAACAAGAATAAAATAAATAAAAGTCTGTGAAAAAACAACTATAGCATAAATTAAATATTCAGTAAGTATATATAATTGAACAGTGCAGCTGATAAACATAAAAAGTTTAAGATTTGACCACATAGTTTCCTTTAATGTCATAAGAATACAGTAGCTTCTGTGACAAATTATTATTATTTCTGCCAAACAGCACTACGAGCCTGGCAAGTTGCAATATGGCCGCTCAAACAAAACAGTGTAAATTTTTCTCCTCAAAAATCTTAAGGAGACAGGTAAATATTGTATTTTCCTCTGTTTATGAATATTCATCTTATTTTATAGAGTTAGATAAACAAACTGACACAACAGGAGTATCAGAAAATAACGTGTTCCTTAATTCGATACTAACACATTGCATCCTTTAGGGCGAAAAGCATAACCTGCTTTCGAAATACTGTAATTATGTATTTAAAACAAGTTATTTGTTATAGCTTATTACATATAACCTGTGACAGTCCTCGGTGGCAATGACGGACTTTGCTTGTCGAAGAGAACCATCCTCTAAGCAATTCTAGTAGGAACCAGTGAACCCTAGTTAATTAACTGGCTGCGTATTTTAACAGGGGGTAGAGCTTCCTACCAGTTTTGAAAGAAGTATACTTTGAGTTAGTAAATGAAACTATCTACAACATACATCAAGAGATGATCATTTAATGTTAAATTGTGGTCATGTGGCTTCTGCCACACGAGGTTGAATGCAATACCTTAGAATATTGTGAAGTTCATCATTAACAAGAAGCTCCCACTTTATGGGATCTCATGTACAGCTCAATCCTCACTATAATAGTTTAAACCTTTTATCAATAAATGGTGTTAGTTTTTTAGTTCACGTTGTATGTCACTATCTTTGTAACTACCATGTACCCAATCCTCCAGGATACCAACCCCCTACCACTCAGAGTTCATTAAGACATTGTAACTCCCCACTGTGCTATGTTAGTGTTGTAATTAGGGGTAGCTATTGTGCACCGTGTAAAAAGGAATTTTATAATATTCTACTATAAACCATATCCAGTACTACAAACTCACTCACATATCCAAAAATGACTCACATAAATACAGAAGGCTTTTTAAAACAAACTAAAAGTATTTATTCAAATTTAATTTCACATCTTAAAAAAATAACAAACAATGTGACAGAAACATTTACAGTGTGAAGGGCATGATATGTACAGATGTTCACATAAATACATATGTGAGGTGAGGTCATGATCCATTTGTAATGGACACTGGACGGCTATGAAGTAGATTGATTAAACATATTCTGTCTCCAGGTCTGGCACAACCTTGAATGTGTTTTATGTGCCAGATGGAGTCCCACACCCAAAGACTCTCCAGTAGAGGTCTGAAATAATGCACACACTTTACAATTAATATAAGAGTGTAAAACAATTGAACATATATTTTAATAAATTTAAAAAAAATTACAATATTGTACATACTTAAAAGAGTTCACTTGATTTTGAAATAAATCAGTGTGCATTTTTGTTGAAGCTTAACCTCTTTGAATATAAAAAGGTGTCAAGTAATATTAGTATGAATTTGTTATAAAATGGAAATAACCAGCTATTATAATTATTATATCCCATGCAATTTATAAAACATAACACAGTAAAAACAAACACATTGGTGCTGTTGATAGTTCCTAGAATGTGTGGTGGACCATAGATAACATTTCATGAGGCATGTTAAGCTTGAAATAAATTTATCACTCATGTAATGTGTGTGCT
The DNA here is from genome assembly GCA_902141375.1 of Timema poppense. Lineage (NCBI taxonomy): Eukaryota > Metazoa > Arthropoda > Insecta > Phasmatodea > Timematidae > Timema > Timema poppense. The sequence continues at coordinate 12,385 of CABFOV010000095.1, forward strand.
GAGACCCTATTTCTTATGATCTACTAAAGAATTACACACTGATATTTTTTGTTTCATTGGTAAAAGAATAATAACCCATTTTATGTGTTAATAGTAAAATTATAATACATTAAAAAATGTTTAATCTATTCACTGACTGAAACTGAGATTTTAATTAAACTACATTACTACATCATATAACTTCATTGGAAAAAGAGCATTAAACACTTGACTTAGAAGTTGATGTACACTGCATAGTCTTAGGATAGCTTGTTGAGTGAGGGTTAATACATAGGTTTTCAGGTACAAAGGCAGGATCGTGAGTCTTCATAGACCAGACCGTATCAAGAGTTTTAACGTTTTCTCTATATTGTGAGTTGAGACTAGATATATGTTTATTTTGCCTAGCGAAGAAAGATCAACAATACTTTTAATATGATTCGCAGATGCTTCATGTTTATTAATTTTTTCTTTAAGAATGTTTATGTAATTGGTGCCTTTTACAATCCACAAGCATTCACCCATGTTTATGGGGGCGAACAAAATACATCAGAAGTAGTAAGTAGAATGGTTTTTCCACATCACAACCACAAATCTATCAATTATCTTTGGTATGCATCTTTGGAATTGAGCTGCCTTTTGAAAACTCGATCTTCATTTTTTTTGTTTCTGATTGCTCTATACAGAACCCAGAACATGGTCTACCTAATGATTTAAATTCCCTTTTTAGATCAAGAGTTAATCTAGAAACATTTAGTGTCTTAAGCACCTGCATTGAATTATTCATCTTTCCAACGTAAACTTTTACAACATATTACTTAATAATGTGATATTTCATGGAACCATGTGGGCGGCATTTGAGAGGTTGCCTACTATAGATATTGTCCGGTATTTGTTGATGTCAATTATACTAAAGGTCTTAACCTTCGATAAAAACAACTTGTAGTTTAAGAGGTAAGTTACCAGCTATCACTACTAACACATCTTTTTATAAAAAGGGGGTTATCATGTTCTTGCCTCAACCCCCTCAATTGCTGGTTCACGTGTTACACGACACATATCTGAAAAGCTTTAAGCTTCAGGGCGAATACAGGAGTGCGCCTTCACATACAATATAGGCAGGGCTAACTAGCCACAACAAGCTGGTGACAATAGCTGAAGAGGTGGGAGAGTTTTGTTTCACACTACATGGCACTGACAGCTGTGCGCCTGACTGCATGCTATTTCAAAAACATTGCCTGCTATCACCTAAACCAAAAAAATGTATTTCTTAAAACTATTTCGGCAAGATAAAATTGTTGTGAGATGGTGAATAATAATTTTGAAAGGCTATGATTTATAAGTGGGGTGAGCCTGGGGGTAGTGTGCCTCCGCAGCCTTAGGACAAGCCAGGCTGCCCCTGTTCCTGATATATTTCAGGATAAAAATTGTTTCCCATGTAGCAAATATGCTACCCATATATATGACTTGTTACATTTCTGATACCAATAGAGTAAACATGGCTATGATTGTATCTACCTCATACAAATAATGAGTGATAGCTTTCAGAATGTACACATGCAAGCTTATATCACCATTATTTGCAGTTCTATGACACTAATATTATTTTTATCCTTGGGTGTAAACGTTATTATGCTTGTGTCATTGTGAAACCTGGTTTCATAGCTACTTCTTTTGATAACATATTCTAGAACTAGTGTAGCTATACTTGTTTTACTGATATTCCCAGCACTATGTCTAGTTATCCTCTTTCATTAGTGTCATACACAACACCATGTCCATTATGTTTCTTCTCTATTTTAGAGCAAACATAGTTATACTTGTTTTGTTACAGACAGACGATTTGTCAATGGAGTAGTGGTATCTGACAGCTAACAGAAGATTTTTTTATTACAAACATTGGCTAAAAGTCAATAACATTATTCTATGTGGAAACTATAATTATTATGTCTGTGAACCGCTATTTGAGATCTCAGGGGTGGGCTATTGTTCCCCACCCTTCGTATTCACCAGGCCTAGCTTCGTGAGACTTTTTTCTGTTCCCGAGAATGAAGAAAAATCTAAAAGGTAAGTGTTTTGATGATGTGGAGGATGTAAAAACAGCTTCGCAGAGGGCACTGAACAATATCAAAGTTGAAGAGTTCCAGAGGTGCTTCAAACAGTGGGAAAAAATACTGGACAAGTGTATCGCATCTAATGGAGAGTACTTTGAAGGAGACTGAAAGAATTTTGTAAAAAGCTTAATAAATTAATTCTTTAGAGCAAGTTCGATTTCTTTTGGGTACCCCTTCGTATTTATTATTTGTGTATATTTTATAGTGAACATACAGTAGTTCAATATGTCTTGCCAACAGTATCAGCTCATGTTTACATACCATGTTTTGAACAGAGCCCGATAGAGAGGATCTAGTAACTTCTCTTGACCGCTCACTGGTTTTAGGTGAAGTGGAGAAATGACCATGCGAGGGTTGAATTAAAAGCTCATGTCTGCTCTGGAGATTCTGTAAGGCTTGACTAAACATGGCGTTTACTTGTTGAAAATATTTCAATCTCTTCACCAATATCCTAAAAATAAAACAACAAAAATACCAAACATATTTACATTCCTACAGTAACACATCAAAATATTATGGAAAGAAAATTATATTTAGTGTTTTGGGGGGTAGGGTGTGGGTTGGGTAGGCAGTTGCCTAGGTTGGTAGATTCGGAGGGGCAGTAAACAATTTTAAATAAAGGAACAAATGAATGAGAGACTGTGTCAGTAAGGCTTAAAAGTCACAAAACTAGTACTCATCATTTGACATGCTGTAAAAACTGGAAATAGTTTGAATCACATTTGAATGAAAGGAAAACCATCGATGATGCAAATCAAAGAATTATAAAAGATCAGGAGAAATACTGGCATCAAATTTTAGAATGTTTACTAGCTTTGGTGAGAGTTCTTGGTTTTCAAAATTTAGCTTTTTGAAGAACAAGACACACAGTTTACACTGAAAATAAGGGACATTAAAAAAAATCTAATATTTGGCACTTTATGATCCTATAATGAACATCAAGTTTGTGAGCATAAAAATGTGGTTAATTATTTAGGAAAAAGTGTACAAAAGGAATTAACTAATATTTTATCAACTGCTATTAAAATAAAATGTTTGGAATCTGCTCATAAAGCGATATCTTATTTATCTTATTCCATTAGATTGGACACAACAATGTACATTAGCCATATAGAACAAATTACAATTATCATTCATTTTGTAGCTCTTCCTACGTCACACAATCCTGTCAACCTTCAAAAGACTCAAATGTTGTGGATATTGAGTTAGAAGAGATGTCTCTGTCATTGAACAATTTGCAAGCTAAAGGATATGACAACAGCATAAACATGAAAAGAAAAGTTAAAGGACTAAAGAACGATCTTGTGATCTTTTGTGATATAAATGAACCTTTCATGAACTTGTCACAAGTACATATTGCATCGGAATGACATATATTCTTTTATTCTTCAAAATCAAGTTTGAAAACATATCTACTGTATAATTGGAACTTAAAGCCGATAATACTAATTGCAAACTACATTTATCAAAAGGTGACTTAAGTAACTTATATATAGTACTCAAATCAATTCAATACAGCACTCATTACTTGTATATCTGTGGTGATCTCAAAGTTATTTGTATGTTAATGACTTTGCAAGGAATATTCACAAAATTATATGGTTTCTTGTGCTACTAGGACAGCCATGATACCACAGAGAATAAATCTGATGTTAATGGAATTAAATAGCCATATATGTTCCAGGAACATTCAATTCCTAGTGTCTTCTCTTAGTTGAACCAAAGAAGATTCTACTTCCGCCTCTCCACATTATGCACGATTTAGTTAGATACTTTGTTAAAGTTTCAAACAGACAAATTTCATTGTGATGTATAATGCCTGGATAAAAACAGTGCAAATATGAGGGAAGGAATATGTGTGGGCTTCAAATCAAGGAATGCATTCATGATAAAGGCTTTTAAGAATACCCCAGTGCACTAGAACAAAATCACGGCGGGCTTGGCTCTGAAAAATTTACTGAACAAACCACATAATCTGCCACAAACAAAGATGGATTCTAGAAACTGCTAGATACACAATTATCATGATAGATGCATTTTACTTGCTTGTCATTAACAGCACCAAGGTTTTTGGGAAAGCAATCAGGATGAGAGGATAGTACCTTCCTATCAGCTAACCCTGAGAATTTGGCAACATAAAGTTACCAAAATTACAAGAACATAAAAGCTGTAGACAGTCAATCTTGAAGTTCAACCAAGAGCATCATTCTACTCTCTTTACCTGATGAAGCTGTCTGTGACAGTAAAAGCTTGTCCTTAAAAAAATGTGTTTGTGTTTTTTTAGTGTTCTATCTAAACAATTTCTACTCCACCATCACCAAGGTAAGTGTGCTGGCTATCCCTCCTAATTTAAACAAGGAACATAAAAGGAAATAAATTTTAAGAAAAAGGAGAGTGTAACAGTAACTTGTCTTAGGGTACAATTAAAAATAAAATTAAATGAAAACACAGTAAACTATTCCTAGTTATTTAAATGAATACATTTATGTTCCTTTAAAACCCGAATTCCATCACTACTTAAGGGTGCCCGTGTGATCATAGTTGTGATTTGACAATAAATAAAGTGGGAATATTATCTTCACAGAAAATAGAAATAATGAATTACTTGTTTTAAAAAACAAACTAAACAGTATGTTAATCATTTAAAATTTCTTGTATATAATTGTTCTATATAATAAAAGTTAAAGTTTTACAATTTCACTTTTGTTAAATGCTATATTTATTGTTCCATTTTAATTATGTATTGGCTTGGTTTTACCCATTGAAGACATGGTGTATACCCAGTAAAATTTTTAGAGTTTTGCCAACTCTTCCGATTAACCCCCTTCATACCCCTGGCATAAAATAGCCTTCAGATTCACCCTGTACCTTTGATGAAGTTGACCCCCCCTACAAGTCTTTCCACCTTTTATATAATTTTACCACACCAAGTGCATGTTTTTGCTCATCACTACAAAAGTGACAACATTAGAAGCGCTTCAATTATCTTTTCCTTTTAAAAAGTGATTCAAGTGATGGAAATGGTACCAAGGTAATGTTGGTTATGGACTTGCTTAAATTACATGAGAGGTCATAAAAATAACATCAAATTGAGCTGTGCTTTATACATAGGAAAGGTTTGAGAGTTGATTCAAAGAAAGTCACTATCATCAAAAATCTTTTTTCTCCAAAGAACAGGAAATAAGATGTTTGTCCCGTGTGCTATAATATTGCACATTTTTGAGGGAAGCTTCTAAAAAAAACTAAGTCTCGAAAGAATTAAATAGAAAGCAAAAAGTAATGGAATTAGACACTAACAATTGTGAGGAAGTATTCATTACAATTAAATAAGACCTGGTGAATGCACTTGCCTTAACATGTCAAGTATTTTCAGAGAGGCTCTATCTGCAAAAAGACCACTTCAAATTGAGGTCTAAGTGCTGTTATAACACAAGAGAATGATGATGGCTAAAATGTTATGGATGCTTCTCACGCTCTAAATGATGTTGAATCAAAGTATTCTACTAACAAGAAATAGTATCTATCAGTAATTTGGAATATGGAAAATATTCAACCCTATTTCAAGTTGGTATATCATACTGTAGAGCTACACATTATTTCATGCAAATAATTAAGAAATGAGAAATCAGAAAACTTGAAAGTGACATTAAAAGATATACTTGTAAAGGATAAGTAATATCTTGATATTTAATTCAAGAAATCATTATCAAGTATAACATATGCATTAATATGTACTAAATAGAGTGCTTTTCATATACTAAGTACATTTCAATCAGATCATGCCCCTAATAGCACTATTTTAACTTGCCTTGCACCAAATTGTCCAGTGTTATGTTGGCCTATTATTCTCTACTGTGAAAGGTGCCACCCAAAATGCCTAGAGAATTTCTTAGTTATTTTTTGCAAAAAGTAAAGCTGGCTACACAAACTTAAAGTTAGAGACGTAAAGTTTTTATTATACCAAACTTGGTATTTATATGATATACTTAAACATCCAGTGAATGAAAATCAGGGATTGAGAAAATACAATAAATACATATAATGTCAAATTTTGTACTAAGATAAATACAGTAGCCCCATGGCTTCTTTGGTGCTGACTAACAGCTCTGAAAAGCTACTAGACCAAATTAGATATCCCTACGCCGAACCATATTATCTGAAAAAACATGTGTTTAGCAGCTGTCACTTCTGATGGTCAAAATTTAGGTATATACCTAAATGTTGACTGTCAGAAGTCAGCTGTGAGCTGTCAGTCAGCACCAAAGAAGCCGTGGGCTTACTGTAGTTACAGCTATTAAGGTTGGGATATAGGGGAGGCTGGAAAAGGTTAGCGTTTTTATATCAAAACTAGTGTTTATGTATCAAAACTTTTTTTTGGTCAAAATTAATCAAATATCGCTTCAGTACAAACAGAGAATTTAGTTTTCTTCACATGTTGACCTGAACAGTTCTTGAATATCTGTCAAGGGTGTTGTGGATTTGAATGACAACTTTTTCTCTTCATTTTAAAAGTTTCTCATATGATGCCTTTATACTCATGACAGATATTAAACTACTGTTGATATCATCACATGAAGAAAATTAAACTCTATGGTTGTACTGAAGCAATATTTCATTCATTTTGTCCAAAATAATGTTTTACTATGATTACTGCAAAATCACTTACCTTTTCTTGCGTTCCCTACATCCTCATGTTGATCCAACTTGCAAATATGTATGTCACTGTGATAGATCATGTCAATTTTTATCATCTTTTTCAAGTGAAAAATAATTCTAAGTGTCAACATAAAATTCTTAAGTGAATTAATAAGAATTTATTCTATTATATCAATCAACACCTACAGTCAACCACATACAATTTCTAGGTGAGTTAATTGGAATATAGTTTATTATATCAATCAATTAACACCTACAGTCAACCACATAAAAAAAATCCCTTGAAGAATGGCCGATCGAGTTAATTCACCTGTTCTCTGTGTCAAGTCTTTTGAATGAGTTGTTCTTGTAGTGGAGCCGGGCTGTGAGCTGCTCAATAATCCGCTCTTGTTGAACATTCAATTTCTGTAAGTTGAAAACAGTGTTGAGCTGTTCTTCCCCCTCATCCTGCTGCCGAGAATTGTGCAGGGTGGCTTGCAGGAATTGTACCTGATAGATTATTCAATGACAGGTGTGAATTAGTATCAAATACTTATATTACATGAGTCAATGGCAGGTGTGAGTTAGTATCATATACTTATATTACATGGTTCAATGACAGGTGTGAATTAGTATCATAGACTTTTATATAGACCAGTCAATGACAGGTGTGAATTAGTACCATAGACTTATATTACAGGATTCAATAGCAGGTGTGAATGAGTATCATATACTTATATTACATGAGTCAATGGCAGGTGTGAGTTAGTATTATATACTTATTTTACATGAGTCAATAGTAGGTATGAGTTAGTATCATAGACTTATATTACAGGATTCAATGGCAGGTGTGAGTTAATATCATATACTTATATTATATGGTTCAATGGCAGGTGTGAGTTAGTATTATAGACTTATTTTACATGATTCAATTGTAGGTATGAGTTAGTAGCATAGACTTATATTACAAGATTCAGTGGATGGTGTGAATTAGTATCATAGACTTATATTACATGTTTGAATGCATTAGGGGAACAATGTGATCACTTTTAATCTCTCCATTCAAATGTAGGTACAGTTTCATAACATTTCCCTCATTCAGTCTGTTCTCGTGTTAGACAATTATGGTACATACCAGTAGATAGTGCAGGCAGTAGAGCATATGGATAATTTTGAGAAGAATGTCTGGTGGTGCAACATTTCAGCTTAGTAGGTAGCATGTCTACCTACTGAGTTAAGGGTCCTGGGTTCGATTCCCAGCATGGCTGCAGAATTTATTATTAATGAAATGTGGGTTTCCCCTTCTACAAGGGTGAATTAAAGTGCACATTAAATATATCAAATAAAAACTGACAATTTACAGTTGTTTTTATTGCAATACCTATCCCTAAGACTATTAGTAGAAGTGAAGGAGGGTGGGTAGAGTATACATAATATGCACAAGTATTGGGTCTGATCTAGTTACATTTAGATCTCTTGAAATTTGTATAAGCCAAAAACTAAAATGGTTGATGAGCATTATTATTTGTAAGAGTAGTAGTAGGTCAAACTGTAATATGGATAGAGGTACAGGTAGAATTATGGTGCCTTAAGAAAGTATGCTGGAATAATGATTTTATCCTAATAGAGTATATAAATCATCAAATAGCCTATATTAGTCAAGTTTGCTATGTTCACATTTAGCTGTCATTTAGTTGGGTTTTTTTGCAAGTCTTTTAATTACACACATTTTTGGAAATTACAACAATATAACAAAACCTAAAACCAAAGTTTAAATTTTAGTCGAAATAATTATCGTGGTCATAAATAAATTTTAGAAATAGTCATCTACGAAATAATTTAATTTTTCTAACTATTTCACCACATAAAAATAATGTATATTATCATAAAAACATGAAAATTATGTGGTAAATAGTGCACTATTCAATTAAGGGGTAAGAAGTAAATTAGTGTGTACTATTAAGAGTTAACAGTTAACATACATATATTTGGCATCATGTAAATTATAAGAAAAAATGTTGTTTTTTCAACCTATCTTTACTCAATGTCAGCATATTAGCACTTTTAATTCATTTTAAGTTATTAGTCAATGTCACCCCAATGGTCAAAGTCAGCCTAGTTTCTGGTTCAAAAATACTTTGAAATATAATGTAACTAGTCTTTTAGATAAATATAGTTGACTATATTTAGACACAATTGTTTGGTTTTATATCCCAAATAAAGATATTCCAGCATTGATAGGTGTACCTAGTTGAATATATATGGTACCTTTCAGGATGAAATGATTCATTTAAAAGTAAGCATTGACAGCCTTGGACAAAATATATTGGACAAGAAAGATAAAAATAAACAAGTCTGATAATAAATATTCCAGCATGTTTGTTTCATTCTGTATTGAGATACTTTATGATTAGCTCAAAATCTATGAGTGACAACCATAACAGTTGTGTATCAAGTGGAGGAGGAGTTGCAGCCCTTCCCCTTTATTCTTTTAGTCCCAAAATATCTATTTATAAAATGCTATTGGAAAATGTAGCCTATATATAATTTTTTTATAAGAAAATGGTATACAATTTTTGTTTGCTTGGATATTTTTAATAACATAACAAAATTATGGATGAACCTGTTTTACTCTGTGAATACTAAAAATCTGGGCCTGGATTCACTAACAAGTGCTATTCTGCTCCGGCGCAAGTCAAGAAATGGTGCAACTTTGCAACCAAGATATGCCCAAAGATGCATCTTATTATTTGCTCCATTTCCATATTCACTAAACAAGGTGCAAACTGGTGGCAAGATTATGGTGATGTCACTATAAATGTCATCAATTGCAGTCTCTTAGATTAACCCTTGTGAATAGTTTACTTTTAAAGTCAAGGTTACTTTATTTAAGACTCTAATAAAAATGACAGCAAATACAAAGATTTCTAAACATTATGCTTATAAACTAGCAATAAAATAATTAGAAGCGGCCTCTTTCTTAGTGCTTTACCAAAACAATATTAGTACATTAATTAGTATTTCTTTATATCATTTGGTTAAAGCTAAGATCCATTAATAAAACATTTATAAATCTTTAAAATTTACTTTAAAGCTACACTAACCGCCACATTTAGTGACGAGATGTCTTTGGACTTGGAGGAATACAAACCTCTTTGGAATTGGATAAAGATTACATGGTTCATGGTTTTGTTTTGTAACAATGCAAAAAATGCCATTGCACTGTTTGAAAGTAAAAATTCAACAATAAAAGGTAAGTGATTGCTTTGTTAACACTATCTACATTGAAACAAATATTGTGCTTCACAGGTGGAGGTCATATTCGTTATCTATTATTAATAGGAGTGTAGTTAACTAATTGTATTTCAAGCCATTGTGTTAATATGACACCATTTAAATTTATTGAAGTAACAATCATGATTTAATAGTTGCGCCTACTCTTGAATGGTGGCAAATAAAAGGCGCAACTTTGCTCTCAAATAGCTCCGGCTTTTGGGGAATAGAGATTTGGACACCTCTTTCAAACTTGCCCCGGAGTAACTATTTGCTCTCGTTATTGAATTCAGGCCCTTGATTTTGCAATATTTTTAATGGAGAGTGAGTGTTATGATCTATGAATTTGATATGATTTCTATCTACATGTGATTTCTGATTAAAAGATCACTTTTAGTTTTGATTACAGTAGAAAAGCAATTGAACTAAATATTGTCATTCATCTTTACCGAGCAACATAAATTATAATAGTCAATCATTTTAGCTAAATATTTTTATTATTTCATTATATTATAAAAACAGTTGTTTTTTCCAATGTTACTTAATAAGTTATTATTTGTTTTTTTAAGGTACCTTTACCAGTTTGTTTTAAATTTTACTTAACTTGTGCTCAGTTAAATTTTTTTGCAGTACTTTCCAGCACCTATTTCAAGAACATTTAACTAAACTTCAACCCTCAATTCTCTCTCTGAAACACAGCCTCAAAGATACATGATAGTCTCATTATTACTTTTTCTATTAATAATTGTGGAAATGGCTATCAAAGTTAGTGAACTTTTTCAGAATTGAGACCTGGCCTTTCATACATGAGCCCTTTAAACAAAACATGTGTACAGCCCTTTTAACAAAACATGTGTACAGCCCTTTTTAGTCTTGTCCCTTTAATACACAAATATTTTCAAATATCTATTGGGTCTAATGAATTGTTATGTTTTATATTATTATCCTAATAAATTGTTAAACTTGAATAATACTCATGCATTTTCAAAGAAAACTATGATTTATTTTTTATTCCTCAAATTTTCCCTGCCATTTGTTTTGCGTACTGGTAACCAAATGAATAAACATTTATTTTTGACAACACAACTTTTTATAGAGCCAAAGACCACAATGCCAAAATTTATAATTCAATAGGCTAACGAAAACATATGATTTTAAATTTAATGTAGCAAATAAAAAAAGCATGTTATACCATTAGTGAGACGAACCTCATTTCCAAGATATTTATTTTCATTGTTGAGCTGTTGTATTAAGGCCCTTAGCATGGCGTTTTCATCCAAGGTTTGTCGAAGTTTTTGAGCAGCACACTTGACTTGGCTGTTTGAAGAAAGAGCTCCGACTCTCAATTTGTGAATCTTCTCGTGAAGTGAGGTTATCTACACATGTAGTCACAAAACATGCAATACAAACATGAGGAGAGCAAATATATTCACTATGGATATCCATATTTGCATAGATATAAATACAAAAAAATGTCAATAACTTTGTCCTCATGTTGACATTTTTACAGATAAAATATACTTTTATTAAAAAAAATTGTGAAAACTAGTTTGTATTTAGAAGCCTAATAATATTTATTTCTTTAAATTAAACAAAAAACCTGTTTTTTAATTAACAAAGGTATAAATATTAATTATCTTGTTATAGTATTTGATAAAATTTAGATAATTATCAAGAGAGATGTGCGAAGTCTACTTTTTCAATCCAAAGCTAACTTGAATCAAATAAGTAAAATATTATCGAAACCAAATCCAAGCTTGAATATTTTTGGTTATTATTGTTTTATGCTTGAAAAAAATATTCTTTTGTGCTTATTCATACAAATGTGTACATTAAAATCACTTATATTATGTTTTATTGCACAAATGTTTTATCATTTGAGTATGTAATTCTTATATATTATATATATTTAAGCCAAGTCAATTAAACATGTATATTTTGAAGTAGTATAGTAGTTATTTTCACCATTTATGTTGTCAGGTGAACTTCCCAGAGCTTTGAAGGATCCACCTCTTGAAAGATTAATGAAAATGGAAATTAATGTTATCTCTATAAACTCACAGTAGTCTTCCAATGGTTGAGTCGCTTTATAGAATAAAAGCAAATTAAGATTGCAGTAGATTAGCTTATTTCACTAATAGGATGAAAGTTATACTGTAATAGGGCATGCAATACACATGCTCAGTTGATTTAAGAAAAATTCTAATCAAGTCATTCAGTGCTTTAAGAAATGAGCTGTCTTTTACTCTCAAAAATGTATTTTGGTCAATTAAGGACCAAACATAATGAAAGTGTTTAAAAATTTGAATATCTGTGTCAGAAATTGATGTCATTATAGCTACCTTATTCACTCTCCTCAAGGCTAGAATGTGGGGATAGTTCTGAGAGTGCGCAAGTGCCTGTGCGTGTCCAGTGTTCATAATAGTAGTGTCAAAACTCATAGCAAGATTGCAGCTAACAATATTAAATTCACAAAACAATTTTATGACATCTTTGAATGTAGATACTAAATCTTTGCTTTACTCACTGTCATTGCTAGCATCAGATTATATAAATGTATGCTCCTCATGTTATATCACATAAATGGCAATTTTTCCTCTTACAAGAATAGCTATGGTAATTCAATACAAAATATAACACAGCACTTCAGACTGAAACACGCTTTCACTAACTAAGTGGATGGTATCAATTGGTTTTAAATTCTGATTCAAGTGAGAGGGTGGAAGTTAATGAGTGAGGAAGAGGAAGGTCAGAATGAAGATCGAAACAAAACACTCTTTCGAGTCACTGTGCAACCCTTAGATATTGAATGGATAAGCCCTCTCCTTGTTAAATCTTCTTTACCGCAACCCTTTGCCTCAATCATGCTTATAAAATACTTTAAATTCTGTACCTTTATCAGCTCTACTCCATTCAACTTTATAGCTTTACTTATCTTCTTAGTTGTCTTTATCATAAATTCACACTTTGCCATGCTATATTTTATTCCACACTCTTTTAATCCCTTATTGCATTCCTCTACTGTTTCTGCACTTCCTCTTCCTTTTCCCCCATACCATCAAGTCATCAGCAAACGTCATTGTTTTTAGTTATCCCTTCCAAAGCTTCCTTGCCTTGTTGAAAACTGTATATGCAATAGGTTATCATCCACAGTTTCCATTTGATCAATCATACCTATATATCTCATATCGGGATGCATCTTCAATGACACCTGAACTAGGGATGGTTTAAAAGTTATATAATTAGAAGAGATACTGAAGAGGAAAAGGTTGCTGTGGTTAGGTCATGTGATGAGAATGGAGAAGGATATAATGCCTAAGAAATCCTGACAGCACATAGGAAAAGGTAGAGGACTTATTGGAAGACCACAAACAAGATGGATGGACCAAGCGCATAAGGACACGGAAGCTGTACTGGAGACACATGACTGAAGGAGAAGTTTGGAAAGATTGACAGGAATGGAAGAGGATGTGCCAGACGACCCTCAAAGGCGGAAATGTTGGATGATGATGATGACCTGAATAATGAGTGTTTAGAACAATTCACAGGTACAGTTTAAACTTTTGCATAACCTGGAAACAAGCCACATCACATCACTTGTTAACATGTGCAAAAAAATACACAATAATTAAATATCAGCTCCAATACTAAAATGCTTAGATAAATGTAAATATAATATAACTTATATTATGTTGTATACATTGATATAATAAAATATAACTGTATGTATTTTGGAAGGGTGTATAATATTAGCTTGGGAAACAAAACAAAGGAAAGGTTTGGTTTGGTTTCACTTATATTATATCAACAAATATGATCCTTAAAAAGTTGTATAATTTTTATTAATATAAAAGTTATTTATTTATTTATGTTTTTCAAACAAATTTTAAATAAACAATCCTTGAATTCTTAAAAACAGATAAATTACAAATAAGATGAAAAACTTTATCTCTTAATTACTTTTTGATATCCCAAAATGTGATTTTAAAATGTTCTTTCAAGATAATCACCTACCAAGAAAAGCAATTTAGGATTTACTAATGTGACATACAAATAATAAACATTTACAAAAAACCATCATTCGTTGTTTTTAAATGTGTGACAAACACAATGTGTAAACATTTGTGTACCTTTTAAAAACAAATATTAATAATAAAATAATATCAGTGGCAAAGCATGGTAGTATCCATTGTTACAACAAGTAACATTTTAAAATGAGAGAAAATACATTTTTAAACCATAGAAAGTCAATAATAATGTACTCTGGATTCCCACTTGTCAATCTCAAACTATAATGCATGTCGGGCATTCTCACAAATGAAATTGTATAATAGGACAGTGTAGAAACATTGTACAATAATGTAAAGTAATTAGTACTGAAGGAAGCCTACCTGAAAGAATAGTTAGGTTAGACCTATATAGAAAAACCTAACTATACTTTCAGGTTATATTTTCTATCTAGGCCTAACCTGACTATCCTTTCAGGTTGGCTTCCTTCAGTAACAATTACTTTAGATTATTGTCCAATGTTTCTACACTGTTTTATTATATATTTCCAAGCCATTAGGCACCAATTCATTTTACTATCACAAATTAAATTGGATACAAAATCTGTTGGGAGTGTAATCTGCACATGTGTAAAAGTTTTCAGCACCCTTTAGATAAGTTTGTCACCCCCCTGGTGTGTGGCTTCATTGTACAGAATGATACAGATGTGTGACTGAGTCACCAAGTACAATAAAATATTTGTTTATACTTTTGCCTATCATTTTGTGTCAAGAGAAGAGGGTAGGTTTAGGACTATTTCACCCCCACTCACTATTAATTTATATTTAATTTAATTTCTCTATAATTTTTTTTAGTTCCATTATTGTAAATAAGTACCACTCTTTATTATTATATTTTATTGTGAGTGAAACCTTGTCCGCTTTTGACTTATAAATGCAAACAATAAGACTTTTGAAAATAGCAAATTTTGAATATTTATGTTAAAAAATTTGGAGGAAGTGGGTATTTTATAGTGTACTTTGATTTTCTTATGAATGAATATATGGAACATCTTTTATAAAATATAAACATATTTTTTGAAACTATTTTTGATAACATCTTTATATATATATATATATATATATATATTATATTATTAATCTTATTTATAGGTACTGATACTATTAAGGTTGTGTGAAACTTTGAAATTGTGAATCTGAATCAAGTTCTTACAATGATTAGGATTTGATCCAAAATCTTGAATCTTTAATTTGTAAATATTTGTATTTGATTTAAAATATCAGCTCTAAATAAATCATAGATTCAGATTTGATGGTCTTGGATCCAAATTCAAATTTATAGCTCATACTGGCTTAACAAATTAAGATAATCAGACCAGAAACCAGTTATGTGATAGAGTGAATAAATAAATTAACTTGAATTCCAGGTCGTAAAGGAATCATGCGTGGTAAAATTTTATGTGATAGTGAATACCTTGAATTTAAAAAATGTTGCCAAACCCAACCTTTTTTTAAATATTAATAAACTTTTGCACTTTGATCAACAAAGGGGTGTGATCTCTAGTTGAGTTTTCACTTTTTGAAATTGGTACTTTGACTTCTTTTTTTTTAATGAACCTAAAATGTGTCTAAAATGTTTGTAAAAATTATTGAAATGTTTTATTATTGGATTGGAATCGGAAACTTATAAAGTAAAATATTCAACACAGATTCAATCTGAAACATTATAATAGTAGGCCTGAAATAAATTATTCAATTTAGATTTGAACATATTTTTAATTCTAAAATGTCAAACTTGATAAAATAACTTAGCATGAGATTCAATCCGAATTTGATCCAAATTTTTTTGTAGGCATGAGCTTCGATTCGGATTCGATTTGAGTCAGTAACCAAGATTCGGATTAAATTTGAAATTGAAAATGATGGATTCACAAAGACTAATCAAAAGTAGAATTTTGCATAATTTTGTACACGGGCGAATTTTTATTTTGGCACCCCCTCCTTTATAACAGACTAAGACATTGAAAGGAGATAATTACTAAATGGATGAGCTATGGATGTTTATGCCCATTGTTTTCTTAATTAATACTTATTATATTTCCATGGCAGTTATATAATATTATTCCTTATACTATGCTGTGGCTATTGTTGACATTAAAGATCTATTTGAATTTATGTTAAAATATGCCTATAAAAAAATTAGTTATTGTGACTTCTTCCATATATATTTTAAATAAATTCAGTTCCTAGCTATTTTTGAGACCAAGAAAACCAGTTTCTAAGATTTAAGTTTAAGATTATTAACAAGATTTGTAAGTCATTTGTTTTACCAAATGTTTTTCAAGACTGTTGTGTGAGTTTTAAAACATTTTTCTGTATTTTATTATTTCACACCCCAACATTTGACAGCGGTACTTTTGCAGTAGACTAAATAACAGATGACAAAGAGAATGAGGTTCAAATCTCGGTCAAGTGTACTTTGGGTGGTTTTTTCGAAAATGGTTCTCCACTCTCCCTCCACACCATGTAGGTACACTTCCTATAAATATAACCCTTGTAATCCCTTAAACAATTAGCATTAATAGTATAGAAGCATGTAACCTGAACAGGTTGATGGTAAAAATAAAAATAACAAGTTAATTCTGTGTTAACAAAACAAATTACATACCTCAAATAATATATTTATTTATACCTCAAAATTATATGTATGAAATAAAGCGTATTATGCATGTTAATTATATGTCATTAAATACAGTTTTCTGGTGCGTAGGCCTTGCCCTTCTATCCTCCTTTCAATGTTTAATTTAATATTGTCATTTGGCACTATTTTTTCTGTGTTCACATACGAAAAACTTTTTTCCTCTTCCATTAAATAGATAACTCTAAAATTTAACGGTTATTAAATGCCTTTATTCTCGCAATGATCAATGCTAAAGAAATAATCACCTCAAAATAAATGTCTTCTGCAATTTCACTTTTAATAGCTAACAATTCCATATATGAAAGACTATTCTGTCCCAATGAGCATCTCAAACAAGGTTAAATAATATTTAACTTAATAAAACTTCACTCTCCACTGGCTAGATTGATTGGTATGGACAATAGGATGCGAAGGGGCTATCCATTTGTTTGTAAAAAGCCCATGCATTTTTGTTTTGTTTAGGGCTTTTATGTTGTAGCATTTTCAGTGTTGTAGTTGATATTATAGCCAAAATATTGTGAGCTGAATATATCTTAGCTCCTCTGACAACAGCAATCCATCAATGTCCAACTCAGATTATAAAGATTGTATCTTTATAGAGAATAAGCTCTAACTTTGAGCAGGAATTTAGTAGTTGATCTTTTTCTGGAAATTATTTTATGTTGTAGCCATAGTGAATTCCCCATGTTTTGTTGTGAAATGACAGCTTCATTGTCAAACATAATTATTTTATTTCTCAGTCAACTGGTTGCTTTAATGTTTGTTAGTTTAAATCCCTACATCAAATGCTATTTCCTTCACTGTAATCATTGCAGAAATATAGTCTGAACTTCAATATTTTCTTACAAAAGTTAGGCAATTATTCAAAAGTAGGTTGCATTAAAGTAGATCAACAGTTTTAGAATGCACCATCTTGTTCACTATGTTTACTGTAAAAACAGATAGTACCGGATGAACAACTCTCTATACTCATCATGTTTCGCAAACATTTTTCAAAGGCAAATTTTGAATGTGCTCACTTAGAATGCACCAACCTTTAGTAGATGCTGCAAAAATGTTATGTATTCTTTGGCGTACTTCAAAAAACAAAACTGGTTTCATTGATAAATTTAATGCATACCTAGCAACCAAATTTAAGCTACGGCATCCTCATGAAACACGCAGTTTTTCCAAAACGCCACATTACATCAGTTCCATAGCCTTGTGCTTGAAGTTGGGAAGGAAGTGGGCCAACTGTATACACCTTAGTTATCCTAACAATGATACAAATCTTACTGAAATGCTATAGGATATTAGTTCATTATCAAATAATTTTTTTAAAGACAGCATTATTGGCATGCCGCTCCGTGGAGATTGGCGCCCCAGAAGGTTGTCTGCCCCTTGTGATGGCAATGCACTGCTATCCAAAATGATTGTGTAAACAAACTATTATTTTTAGTACCCCACATTTACTCAAGCTTGAAATAAATATTATATCAAAAAACGTTTCATTTTTGATGGAAACTTGGATTAGCATATGAACCATAAAATAAATAATTTACTGGATAATTCAAAAGTGAAAAACTACCGGCAACCAACATTAAAGCTACTAATGAGCTGATACATCTAATATATTTATTTCATCGAAATTAATTATGCCTTAAAACTAAAATTGACTATCATGTGTATAAACATTCTAAGAACACAACAAACTTTAATTTTGTGTTTCGTACTTTACTCAACTATAGTAAGAAAATAAAAATACAAAGCAAACTCTATTTACAAATAAAGCCAATTGCTTTTAGGTTCACAAGCTATTGCATATATATAAAGCTCTACATCAAATTATACAAAATTAGCTAAGAAATACAACACACTTGTAGTCACATCAAACACCCTTGAAAGAAGAAACATTCAACTTTTTACAAAACATTTTGCACTTATGGGAATGTTGTTTTCTTTCTTTTTAATCTATAGTTGTATTTTAGTGTTTCAAAATGTTTTTATATGCCCTACACATACACAATTGTTCTCTGACATAAAATGGCACAACTTTATTTAGAATTGATTAACATTCACTTGTAAAAAAATAATTTACTACTGCAGCTCATGGGGAACTGAGAGATGAAGAATAGCTTAATCAGACTATACCATTGGTTTCCAACTTGGGGGTTGTAGCATGTTTCAGGTGGAGTCGCAATGCTAGTTGAGGTTGTGAATTTTTTTTTAACTTTTTAGAGTGATTATAATGATTATAGAAAGGTTCAAAATTCAAATAGAAATATAAGTCCTTAATATGATAAGAACTGTTAAGTTACTGTTTAGGTTTCTTATGGTTAGTCAATTCTAAAAATTGCTTGCTAACTTAGTTTACTGTGGCCGTGTCGTTTAGGCTAGTGACATTGTTAGCATAATATCCAAAATACTAAGGGTCTGCGAGCTTGGTTTTTTTTTAATCGGGTCGAATATTTCTAAAAGCTCTCGAGTTGGAGTCAAGTTCGTATATTTCCATAATTTTAAAAAGTTAAGAGTATATATTTGTTTATTTTGGATGTAAATATCACATCCTTAAAATTAAGATTTAAAAATTATACTCAACACATGTTCTTAAAATATGAATGACACTCATTTTTATAAATATAAATACTTTTGAATAAAAAGTTAGGAAATGGAAATATTGGTTTTTAAATTCGAAATAACACTAAAAAAATATTTTAAATGAAGAGTACTCAAATAAAAATATGGCCTAAGAAAAAATAATTAAAATAGTTTCAACACTCATGTTTTTAAGGACATTAAAATTGAACTAACAATTATAAAAAAAGTAATAAAATAAATAATTGCATGATGGCTTTAAAATATATAATATATTGAAGAAACACTGTTTAATAATGTAAAGTAAGTGATAGTGAAGGGAGTCAATCTGAAAGGATAGTTAGGTTAGGCCTAGATATAAACAAACACACTTCTCGCTTTATGTCTTTCCTACACTTTCCACTTCTTCAAACTTCCAGAGTTGCAAATTATTTTAAATTTTCTGAAATATTACTTTTTCACTATGGTGTATTCATATTAAAAATAAATATTTCCAAAAATTCAAAACAATGTGCAGCTGTGGACATTTGAAGAAGCAGGAAGTGTAAAGGTGTGAGAAGAAATAGATGAGTGTGTTTGTTAATATCTAGGTAGCCTATAACCTAACTATCCTTTCAGATTGGCATCCTTAACTATCACTTTACATTATTGTAGTGTTTCTATGCTGTCAAGAAAACGTAAGAATCATAAATAGTTTGAAATTTAAAGTGTTTCATATTTCGTTTTTTATTCCTTAATGTAATCGTGCATGATCATGTCTTCTGTTCCAATTCCATTCCTCTATGCGCAGTTGCACACATGCGTTGTACAGGCTCTTGCTAGAAATTATTTTATTGAGACATTTATTTCATTTAAATTTTTAATGCTTATAAAAGTTTATGCGCATCCTTTAAAATTAAAAATAATATGGCTAAAATAATATTTATAGCAAAAAATATGAAATAGTAAATGCTTTTAATATCAATGTGCTATGTTTGGTAAAATAGGTATTGCAATAAATAAGATCAGCATTGATTTTATACAGGTTAGCCAACAAAATTTCATAACTAAATAGTAACTAAACTAGTGCTAATTTTGTAGTTAACCATATTAATCAATACAAGTTTTAAATATCTTTAGTTTGAAAACATTCAATATAATAATGTATTCTTGATATTACAGTTTTAATTTAACATAAATTATTACTTTAAAAGGGGCCAGGTAAAAGTAGTAAAAAGAATCATTCAATTATTTAGTAATCTACCTTTCTATTTTATTTTCATTGCTTTGTCATGGCAATACAAGTAAACAACTTAAATCAAGGATAATTCAAAATGAACAACAATATTGAATAAATCTACAGGTCAAAATTACTTTTAAAGCTATATTATGTTATTAATGTGAAAATTGATATTAGTTTTAACAATTTGTTACATAACCAAATGAATTATTATAAGTGGAAATACTGATATTATCTAAATTAAATAGCCTATGTTTACTATTGCATTTTAAAAATTGATAATTAAGTACAAGTGAGAGCTCGAAAAGGATGAGCCTACAAAACTTTCGATCTCGAGCTTAAGGTGCGGCAAAAGGGAGTGCAAGTATTTTTACAGTTTTTATAGAATTGAAATTTTTTTGGCCAATATAAAGCAAATATTTCTACAGTAGCAACATAGAGTTTAGTTTTCTGCCCATGCTAATAATATCAACAAATCTTGAATATTTGTCAAGAGTGTCAAGGAATGTTGTCAAAACTTTTTAAATAAAGAGAAAAAATGTTGACAAAATTCCAGGACACCCTTGACAGATATTCAAGATCTGTTGATAAAAGCATGTGCAGAAACCTGGACTCTTATGTTGCTAATGGAGAAATGTTTGATTTATTTTGGCCAAAATAAATGTAATGCTATAAAAACTATAAAAATACTTGCACTCCATTCTGCCGTACCTTAAAGGACAAGTTCGGCTCGAAGCTCGAAACCCAAGTACTCGCAGAGCTCTACAAAATACCAATTTTTAATTATATTTTTAGACATCTTAGTTACATTTGTATAGTCATTATATAACCACCTTATAGTAATTAAACTAAGCATGTGGGCTTAACATCACACTCATTTTGTTTGTTGGTGATGTGGTCAGGATTCAAATTGATTTTTTTTCTAAATCATTTCCTTCTTCTTCCTCCAGACAAATAAAGATACATTTCCTCTAAATTATACCTACCCCATAAGTGTAAATAAATATTGATAAACTGGACGGATAGTAAGCTTCAGTGAAATTCATAATTCAAAAACTAGGATTTGAAAGCTTGTAGGTTATCAAGGGGTTGGTATGGTCTTGGATACAAAGCTTGGGGTTAAACCCTGAAAAAGTTTGGAAACCACTGGACTAGACAAATACATTTTTCTCTCTTATAAGCTTACTCTGTAAAGCCATTACCAAAATATATTTGCTACATTTATGGCTGAGAAATATACATTTGGTTATTCAAATGAGAGTGATATGGAGAAAAGTTTCAAGCATTTCTTCACATTTAAACACACCAAAATCACAACCGAAATCTACAAAAGTTAGGCAGTTAAAGGGGAAAACACAATAGTTAAATCTTTTAGATATATGTTTGCTTATAAAAGAAATATAAAAAAAGTATAGTAAGTAATAATGATACAAGACAAAATATACTAAAAAAATGCTATGAAATATCAGTCTATGAATATGAGAGATTAAAATGATGTTTGTTTGATTATTTACATAGTAGTCTTAGTGCTTGTGAACTTTAATTAGTGACAAAGGATAGTGTCCTTGAGCTTATGAAACCACTACTACCAGGCCTGCCAGAAGTCGTCCCACCACCAAGACTCCAAGAACCCCCTCACCTCAGCATTACTAGCCTCTTGTAGCTTGGTGAGACGTCCCACCTCTGCTGTCAGACGTTGGGCCTTTTTCTGAGTGGAGAGGAGCTGCTCTGATGTTACATCATGCTCACAATCCTAGAACACGAACACGTGGATTAAAAGGCTTGCACATACCACCTTCTTCTGGGTGATGAGGATGATGGTGATGATAAACTTATAATCCTGGGTTTGTGAAACTAGCAAATAATTAATCATAAAACTATTACTAAAATAATAAGTAGTTCAATAGAATATAATGATACATAGGATTGAATTAAACCAGTTTTACTATAAAGACCCACACTCACCACATGGATAAAGCTTAATTTTGTTAGATAATATAAATGGAACCAGTTGTTGCATCAATGTAAGGTTTTCTCTAGTTTTCAGTAGAAGAAAGTAGAATTGATATCAGGGAAACCATTTTACAATAAAAAATAAAATACTAGAAAATTTTGAAAATAAATATTTTAAAATGAAAAGACTCTTTAATTGAATCTAATTTCTTTATTGTCATGTGAAGAATGCAGACAACTGCACTTTGATGTTTTCAGTTCGTGCGTGGTTGTATATTTAATATCTGAGTTAATTGGCTGTGATATGGGCTCTATAATTACCTTAAAACTATAGTGAAAAAGTTTTCCAAACAAAATTTTGGATCATTTATTTGAGGTATTTAACGTGCACTTTCTAAGCTGACTAATTATATAAGCACATGACTTATAAACTAACTTATATCTAGAACAAAAACAACAACCAGCCCCCGGCCGTTAATTCATCACTGCGAAATGGGAAACCCACATTTCACCAATAATAAATGTATCAGCCATGCCAGGGATCGAACCTAGGACTTTTAGCTCAGTAGACAAACATACTGCCGACCAAGCTAAGGTGTCAGTCCAAACAACAACAAATGAACATGTAAACACTTAAAATAAAAGAAAGAATAGAATAGAATCCACTTCTTTCCCAATGGAGTAGCTATCCCAATCTCCAATTTTGTCATTGAAAAGGCAGACTATAAACATCAAGGTTAAAAAAATAATAAAGCCCAAACTATGATTATTGAGACTCGCAAAGAACTTAGAGAATGTATCAGCAACATGTAAATACCAAGTGTAGATATTAGACAGTGCCCACAGGTTGCTGGTGGAAAATATAAGAGCATGGTAATGTATGAGAAGAGTAGTAGCTAAACAAGAAAGAAGACTAAGGGTATGTAGGCTAAAAAATGAAGAGGAAAGAGAGATGTAACTAAGAAAGGCAAGAAGCTTAATGCCCAAAGATGAGACACAGCATGTAGAGGTTGAATCGGAAAGGTTTAGTAAAAGTTGGGTTGGAGCTGCAGAGCAGGTATGTGGGAGGACATGTGCTAAGAGGAGATGGAACTACAGGGAAAAGAAAGCAGCAAAGGAGCAAAGCGAGTGGTATGGAAAGGCAGGAAGGATTGGATGCAAAAATGGGCAGAGATACTGGTATGGATGTGGGAGGAAGTAAGAAAGTGTTATACAGCCAGGTAAGAAACAGTAGGTGATAGAAAAAACAAACAAGAATTTAGATCATGGATGAAGAAAGAAGAATGATAAAGACAGGAGAAGAAGATAAGGACGAGAATGAAAAAGAGAAACATGATGAATTAGCAAAATAAAAATAAATGGGTCCCACATGGAAAAGGGTGTAGAATGCATTGAAGATAATGAAACCAGGAAAAGCATTAAGGTAGACAAATATACTGGAAATTATAAGAGTTGCAGGAGAAGGCTAAACACAATGGTTATACACGGTGCTAAGAGTGATATGGAAGGAGGAAAACAAGATACAGAAATACTGTAAGAAGTGTACAACTTATAGGGGAATAACGTTCATGTGCTACCGTACAAAAATATATGATATATGAGAAGATACTGGAAAATAGATTAAGAATGAAAATGAAAGGAAGGTAGAGAGAGAAAGATAGGCTTACAATATATTTGATCTTCGCTATAAGAGAGCTGATGGAAAGAAGGTATGAATATGGCAAAGACTTGGTGATGGTAGGATTTGGCAAAGGCATATGATAGTGTGGATAGAAATAAAGTTTGGAAAGTGATGGAGGAGGTTGAAGTGGGAAGAGGAGTTGTAATGAGAGTATATGACATGTATGAGAATAACACAAGTTATGTTAAGAAGAAGGAGTGGATGGAGTGGCTCCAAATAAAAGTTAGAGTGAAGCAGAGTAGTGCTCTTTCACCACTTCTGTCTGTAATGGTAATGGAAATGGTTATGAACAGAATTGCAAGGAAACTCGCGTAGAAAAAAATGAACGCTATTATGTTATTGATGACTTGATGGTATGAGGTAGAAGGAAAATAAAGTACAGGAACAGCAGCCTGAATGGAATGAAGAAGTGATAGAGTGTAGAATTAAATTTAGTATGACGAAGAGTGAAGTGATGGTTGTGACAAGAAAGAGGTAAAGGCTTAGCAATGCTATAAAGTTGGATAAAGAAGAACTGTGAAAGGTACAGAGTGTAAAATATCTTGGAAGTATGCAGAATGGAGAGTTGTTCTATAGGTGTGATAGGTGTGTAAGAGACTTGCTATCAAGAAGAGAAGTGCCCTTGAAGTGTAAGGGAGTATTGTACAAGCAGTGGAGGATTTAAAATGTTTGCACCCCTAGGCACAATTATAATATGTCCCTTACTCCCCACAATTTTGTTTTCAAGGGTTTAGGTGGTTTCGGAGGGAAAATATGTTAAAGGGGGGTGCGGGACTGGGAGGACAGGGGCGGAAGTTAGTATTCGAGAAGAGATTTCTACGTAAGAAAATCAGGCATGTACACGCCATAGATATAATTATTAAAAGCGAACCATTAAAATAAAAATAATGTTATCAAAAATGTGCCGCCCCCTAAGGCCTGTGCATAGTGGGCCTATAGTGTAAACTCGCTTCTGTGTACAGGGTATACTTTGTACCCATTGTCCCATATGCAGCAGAAACATGGACATTGTAAGAAAGTGGAGGCCATGAGAATGAAGTTTGTGAGGAGCATGTTGGCAGTCACGAGGAGAAACAGGATAAGGTAAGAAATTACCCGAGAAAGCGTGGGAGTACAGAGGTACAGGAGATAGAAGGGGAAGTAAGACTATGGTAGGATGGGCATGCAATGATGGAAATGGAGAGGATGCCAAAGAGAATGATGGAGATAAACTATGTAGGGAAAAGACCGCAAGGGAGGCCAAGAAAGAGATGGGTTTAGCAGGTAGCATAAAGTGTGCAAGTGAGAAGAGAAGAATGGAAGTAATTAAATGTGTATGAATAGAAGAATATGAAGGCATTTTACTAGACTGAGCTGACCACAGGCTAGAAACAGTTGATTATTATTATTATTATTATTATTCATTCCTCCAAGTTGTTGATAAGCACTTATTGGAAAAAATCTAAAGCAATATCTAATTATTACAATTTATTGTTTAGTGCTAAAAATTCTTGAACCAGACTGTAATTCCTAATGCAACTAATGTTTGTTAGTTTTAGTTGTTAAAATATTTTACTGGGTTTACTAATGAATATAGCATGAAACTGTCTTTATCTTGTTGTTGCCTAGTTATTGTGCATTATATTTTCTATTTGATACTTAATATTGTTATGATTCAATTACTCTTGTTAATGTTTGTTACTTGTAAGCAGTCATTTCCTAAATATAGCTGTTAGCTAGTGTTTTCAAGTTGTGCAGAAACAAGCAGTAATTTAAAGCATATTTAACAAATAAACAAACTTTTAATTTTCCAAAATAGGGGTTGTGGACAGAATTTAAAAGGTTTAAATTTAAATATTATTTGAAAAAATTGATATATAAGTAATTTAATAATGTGTTTAAATTTATTTAAATAATACAAAATTATACTTTGAAGTTAAATGTGGCCTATTAGTAAACATGGATTTATAAATTGTTTAAATGAAATTGTGTAATTTTAAAATTATGTGTAGGATATTATTAAGCTTTTGTCATAGTTAAAGATGGTCTATTTTTCTAAAAGAGCAAAATAAGCATGAATATGCGTTAGCATTAACCCGAGGGGTTCAGATTCACATATCCAGTGCCTTTCAGACCGGTGTGTCTATATTCTAACAACTAGCGTATCCGCACTGTGGTGCTTAGGTCAGGCCTCAAGCCTAGAGGCTCTGGCACAGTGACAAATGTGTCGCATGTAGCGCTACAATCACATATATTACATTTTTCCTATATAAGCACTATTACAACATATAAAATATGCTATTACATCCTGGAGTTGGCAGGCCTCAGTGAGCTGGCTCAGCTGTAGCTGCAAGCTGTTGAGCACAGAATCTTTCTCTTCCATGCTCTCCATGGTACGCACCAAGCTCATGTTGGCATGAGACAGCCCCTGCTGGAGCTTTAAGTTTAATAGTGTGCTTCTCTCATACTGTAACAAAACCAAATATTGTATTCTTACATCTCACTCACTGGTTTGTATAGGTTAGAGGTGTGGGAAGCTTTAAATATCTTCGACTTTGCTTCGAATATTCATTCATTTCAACTTAGATTTGAAAGTAAAATTCCAAATTCAACAATTACAAAGAATCTACAAAAAATAAAAAAAATATTAAAAGTTAAAACACACATATGCGCTTATTTATTTATTTTCAGCTGTAATTTCAATCATAAATTAGTGTTCACATAAAAAAAAATTAAATTACATTTTATGATACTGACTTAATTTATTGTTTAAGCCCAAATATATTAAATATATTGGAAATATAGAATTTTGAAAATTATATTTAACACGTAAAATTACATACAGTAGCCCCGTGGCTTCTTTGGTGCTGAATGACAGCTCACTTCTGACAGTAAACATTTCGGTATATACCTAAATTTTGACTGTCAGAAATGACAGCTGCTAAACACATGTTTTTTCAGATTATTTGGTTCGGCGTAGGGATACATAATTTGGTCTGGTAACTTTTCAAAGTCATCAGCTGTCAGCTATGAGCTGTCAGTCAGCACCCAAGAAGCCATGGGGCTACTCTAGTTATGCAAAGTTTTTTTTTTTTACAACATTAAACATTATTTTGAATATTCAAGCATCAAGTTGGCTTCAGGAATATCTCATATTATTCGATTCACCTTTTCTTCGAATTGAAAAAGTGAACTTTGCACACTCCTATTATAAGTAATTAGTCCATGCAGGTGTTATATTAGTAAGCAAGTATTCCACATATTAAGAATTTAATAAACTCCTGTCAAAAATACATCAATTTCTTGATAATTTATGAGTGATTCAACCTGCACATCCTCATAATTGGTAGGATTGGCACACAGCTTATAAAACTAATTTATGAAAGATTAGCAAATACTTTATACAATTATTGGAAAAAAAGAGAATAAGATTTAAAGATATATTTGTGATGAGTTGCACAACTAAAATAAATAGACTATATATATATATATATATAATGGATATATACAATATATTTTAATTTTTAGAAAACCAGTCAATACAAAATGATGTATACAAAGCATATATAATATAGGTACAATAATGTGTTAATTTAAATTAAATGTTTAACTAATATACATATAAACTAAGTGTCACAATTAGATGTTAAAAGTTTTAGTTGCTAAACAATGAATGAAAATACTAGTGAATTAAATATTGTAAAGTTAGAATACTGAGCAAATTGATAACTAAATAGTTATTATAAACAAATCCCTCATTACAAAAGGCATGCACAATTTGGATATAAAATCAAGTTAAAATGTTTTTTTATATTTGTCACTATATTGATAATCCTTACTGTGTGTCTTTTTTATGACATGTAAAATATCACCACTTTCTAGCTGGAATTAATTATCGCAATGATTACACAAAAGATTATTTTCAATGCTTTTTTTTTCTCACAACAAAAGTCTTTTGTTTCATCGCAATAATATACATCACAGGGTGCAGCATTTTTGTTTAGCTATCGGCTAATCCATGCTGGTTGCAGTTTTAACTGCAGGATAAATACTAATTCAACTCATATTAACATAAATAATAACATTGCTTTCAGCATATAATATCATCACTTTTTGAGAAAAATAATACCACTTTTACCCTAAAAATAACCTCAGCTTTTGCATGTATCTACCTATAGGTTACAAGAGATTGGGTTAAAAAAAAGTTTGGATAGTATCAATACCAATAAAATACTAATAATACTACAAAGTGTTATCAATTTTTGCCAAAATAAAGTGTTTGTATATACTAAACTGTCATTCTTACCATGACCTTAATGTGTCAACAATTAATGATAAAGAAGCATCTCACATCTTTCTGTAGTTTTTCTCTCTCTGTTGTAATGGTTTGCAGTTTAGTGATATTCAGCTGCAAATGAGTGTCTTTCTCTTGCACCTCTTCTTTCACGCTACCCAATTCACTATTTAACATATCCACCAACTCTGTCATCTTGCCTTCCTGCTCCTGGGCCAGCCTTAATTGAGTTAGCAGCTCTTTTTCCTGGCAAACACATAACATTCTTAATAGAAGGAGCTGTCAAGACCTATCAAGACCACTCATCTAAAGAATATCTACTACATATACTGCATGTAGACATCAGGAAGTGGTTCCAAGTCTAACATAGTAAGGATGTTCCATACACTAGATTTTTATAGAACACTTAAAGAATAAGTAAAAGATAAATGATAAAAACATTATTTACTATGCTGTATGGAAAGGAAGTTTAAAAAAATTTAATCAAATAAATATTTTTATATACAGTCTTTTTAACATTTAGCTTAGATAAAGTATACAACTATTAGTTTATTACTGCCACTAGTTCAAATATTGTTTGGAGAGCACTATGTTAAAACAATGTACAGCAAGGCTTAGCTACCTTTAGCCCTGATTTTGGTATCAAGAACAATATTTGATAGTTACTAAAGTTACCAAAACAAATGTTATATATAGGATGTCTAGGGGTAGGGTGTCATACTTCTGTGCTGAGGGTCTGGGGTGCAATCCTCGCTCCCGGCATAATTATATCTGCTTGCCAAACCCTTCCTTCACCTCTGACAAGTCATGTATTAATCACAACTTGTGAATGTGTGGAATGCCAGGCCTCCACCGTGGCTCGGATCCCACGTTAAACTGTAGGTCATCCATTTAATCTCACCCTACCATTACACATTAGCGTAAGTGTGTACAACCCGAATGGGTAGTAAGATGTGGTGATGATGATGATGATGATAATGATAATGATAATGATAATGATAATGATAATGATAATAATAATAATAATAATAACTGTTATATATTCTTACAACAACTCATGTTATCTGCAGCTGTCACTTTTGATATATATAATAAAAAGATACAAAATAACACAAATAATAGAGTCAAATGTTATCAATGTTGGCCACAAAGAAATATGTTTGAATTTTTTAAACTGTTCTTCCAATCAAAATAGTATATATCTAAAAATAAATACAGTATATTCATCAAAGGAATGCAGATAACTGACAGCTAGCAGAAGCTACCAGATCTACTTTCATGTATCCATTCACCAAACCTTATAATCTGCAAGACCATAATTGTGTTGAGCTGCTATCCCTTTTGTCATTCAAAACTTTCACAGCAAACAATTAATTTTAAATTATTTTTTCTCCTTTGAAGCATTTTAAAATTATTGAAATACAAACGCATGAAGATTAATTGTTTGTATGTGTAATTGTTGTGGAA
This sequence comes from Timema poppense, assembly GCA_902141375.1. NCBI lineage: Eukaryota > Metazoa > Arthropoda > Insecta > Phasmatodea > Timematidae > Timema > Timema poppense. Next base: position 42,261 of record CABFOV010000095.1, read on the forward strand.
ATGACTTTGTATTTAACTGAAAAATGCTTTAAAAACAGAGCTTCCAGGCTGCCTTCTCTTCTTAAAATAAGAAAACATAATCTATATTGAGTTTATTCATTATTTAGTTTGAAAGGGGAAAATCTTTACTAAATGTGAAAAAAACAAACCAACAAAAAACACATGTACGCACACACAAACACACACACATTAAAATCCTGTTAGACCAAACCTTGCTAGTCCAAAATTCCAGATAATTCCAACACACTTTTTAGAAAATGGGCTAAAAAATGAAGTCAAATGAAATATATTTTATTGGTTAACAAACTCAAAGATAAAAGAGGATTTTTAGAAACAGTGATATCTGATAATAAATGCCTAGTATTTACGTGTTGCAGTCAACAAAATGTGTTTTCTTGTAAATAAAAACAACTACACTATATATTACTTGTTATGCGTCAGTTAAATGAATTAAAAGTTGATTAAACTCATTCAACTAATTTAAAATTTGTGAAAATCCTGTATCCTTGTATTCTCCCGCTTAATCTATATGTTCACTAATCCAAACAAGCTTTGGTCCCAATTAGCTTGAATCAACAAGGTTCAAGTGTGTGTGTGTGTGTGTGTGTGTGTGTGTGTGTGTGTGTGTGTGTGTGTGTGTGATATGTGTGTGCATATGTGTGAGGGAGCAGTGAGCGGGGTTATGGTTAGCATATCCAAAGTTATGAGAAAGAAACACATGTAGGCAGTCACTTTCATTGTGTAAGTCAACTGATTTTTTTTTAAATGGCTAAAATTAATTTAAAATAAAATTACACATTTCCTTTCTTTTGGAATCTATTTAAATAAGAACAGTGATCACAATTTCCAATGATAAGTATGTAACAAGAAACAACTGCCTAAAAGTCATTTTTATTTATTATGTGCATATGATGTGAGAAGAATATCATACAATTATTTATACAAATAAAAAATTGTTCCACCTATTTATTGATAAATATTTCATTCTTTATTTAACCAACTAATTTTGAAATAATTAATAATATACCTAAAATATAAGTAATGTGTTAGATGTATGACATACTTCAAACATATAAAATCATAAATGGTATGGTTTATCATACAGTTCTCACACCTTTACCTAAAAATGGAAACATTTACCCAAAACTCATAATATATCTATGTGAAACGGTTTAGTATACATTGTTGCAGAAACATAACGCAAAAAAAATCCCATTCTACCAAAGAGTATAAATATACTGAGAAAAAAGGAAAATCACTGCTCAACAAAGAGCATAACAACTCCCCATTTTCTGGACCTTACTTGATAGATCATAAATTATTGGTTTTATAAAACTGTATTTAGGATAAAAGTTATTTATTTTTAATATTCCTACAACTTTGTGATGGTAGCTTATTTGTTATCTCAAAGAGTTGTGAAGATATAATCAAATTATATATATCCACTTATGTAAAGTAGGAACCCTCTAAGTAATTTCTCAGATAAATAGAATCTATCATTTTGTTTGTAATTTTAAACAGTGCCTTGATATGAATATTAATCAAAATTGTTAAAGCTAATTTCAAGAAAATAGCTTTTTTTTTTCGCCCTTATAAACTAGGTAGCTCTACCCTTAATTTTAGGGTTGGATATATAATTCCAAAAATCACTCTTGGTAACCTTATCAAACCCCATTTAATAAGTTTAGCTCTAGTCCAAGAAACAAACAGCCAGTTGGCACCTCAAAAACTACTTTATCGATTTCAGGGGGTGATGAAACGTCATTATCCAACAAAATATTGAATGTGATATTTTTGATGACCACAATACTTTCTCTCTTCTAGTAGTCGTGAGAAGGTATAAATAGTTGTAATGTTAAAAATCAACATTCTAGGTTTATGAAAGTGTTTCATGCATTTATTAATTGGTAACACAGTAACGGTCCTCGAAATGATGGAAATTCCAACAAAGACTCACTATCATCTTGTTTGGTTTGTTAGTGACAAAGAGGTCAAGGTTTGAATCTCAGCTGGGACTAATGAGGCGGTTTCTCCTAAAGAAATTCTCACTTTCATCTCCACATTAATGCAAGTACACTTTATCTATATTCTACCTCTTCACTCCAGTGTTATATATATGTATTCTGATAGCTCAGACATCATTGTAAAACACTGAGCAAGGGAGAAGACAAGTAGTAGATGGACTTGTTTGTTTGTGGTTAGTGAAAGGGAGTGAGTATGTGCATGAAAGAGATAATACATATTGCTGCTAGACTAAACACCTTGACCCAATGAGTAAAAGTTATTACTTTACCCTGTCTGTAAGATGTTGTTGTAGAGTAACCTCCCTCTTGGCAGATTCAATCAATGTCTCTTGTTGCTTCAAAGTCTTATCCAGGTAGCATTGGTAGTTCAGCTCAGCTTGGGTTAATCTCGCTCGTAATTCTTTCACCTGATAAAGAACACCATCACACATGTATACTACTGTAAAACTGATATTGTAATGCATTTTATTTTAAACTGTATGAAATAATCATAAGTATATTTTCATAAAATATGTTTCATACTCCTGACTTATAATGCTATGGTGCATGAGTCAGGATAATAAATCATTAAACAACTCTAAATTCAGGCAATATGATAATAATGGGATAAGTTTACCAGATTGGATGGATTAAACGGAGGAGTTAAAAAGCATTTTAAAAGATACAAGAAAAAATAAGTCCATTTTGACAAAGAATAAAGAGAGGACCTAGAGCAAGGGTCACCAAATGACGAAATGTGATCCTCATCTGGACTGCAGGCACACATTTTATGGACCTTGATGAGATAGCCTTAACCTACCCCTCCACAAACAATGGTTCTCCATGTTGACATACTTGGCCTTGACATCACTGCTAATTCTAGTAGCAGTTCATGTAACAGGCGGTTCGATCAGGTGTGTACTGTTGTTTAGTTTGTTGGATTAAATATATGTGCAATGTTTGGCTCAACATGTGTGTGTGAAGCAGCATTTTCCACAATAGACTTCATAAAATAATAAGTTCAGATATTGACTTACACATATCCACCTCCAAGATTTAATGAGAATCAGTTGCACCAACTCCATTTCAAATTTCAGGCAATTTGGTCAGAGTAAAAAATAGCATTTTTCATATTGAACCTACACATAAATAAAATTTCATAAAATTGTATTATGTTTTAAATAATATTCTATGTTTTTTCACATTACCTGTAAATTGACCAAGCAGAATGGAAAGGTCTGTTTTAATAATTTTGTTTTTGTTTACCAGAAATATATTGTTTTGTCTTGTTTTGTTAGTAAATAAATAAAAACTAAAAGGAAAAAAAATCGCGTTTTTTAATTAGTCTAAGCATGTAGGGCTTGACCTTGAGTCACTATTAAAGTTTGATCAACCTCAGAAGTCTGGTAACTTTTTAAAAGACCTCCATAAAAACAAACGAAGACCCCTGTTCTATAATGTGGTCCAGCAGATATTTCAATATAATAAAATGTAGGGATTAATATTTTGAACTAACATATATGCTTGTGCCACATTACATACACAATTTAGTAGAAATTCGTAGATTCAGACAGTTACAATGATTTGGTATAAAATATAAGTCGAAAATACTCTTTGCAAAAAATACATTTTTTCCTTACCTGTTGAGAAAAATAAACATCAAAGTTAGACAGAAATGATGTGTAAACACCATGTATGACATTTCACAGTCATTGGGAGTTAGATGTAGACAGAAATGCAAGGTTAGTATTGTGTAAGCAGCAATGAGTGCGCACACTGAATCCATAGGTCATTTGGAGCAATGCGTAGCCATGAAAGAATCTACCTTTAAGCACCTACTGTGAAATAACATATAGGTTTGATGTAAGTTTCAGGCACAGCGTTGCCACATCCCCCAATTGACTTTAATGTTGTTTTTCTCAAAAGGTATGAAAAGAATGGATTTTTTGCAAAGAGTGTTTTCGCCTTATATTTATTTACCCACCTAATAATGTGGTACTATCCACATCTGTGAATTACTACTTACCTTGTTGAAATATTATTGATATAAACACAATATGCTCAAAAAGTGACATATCTTTTTCTGCTATATACTCATAGAATTATTAGTTTACTTTGTATATCTGTAGGTTATTGAATATTATATTATTACCTATCCATGGGTCAAGTAAATAAAAAGTAGTAAAAACTACGGAACATTTACTTTTTAGTAAAGTACAAGCTTGTAAGTAAAAGCCATTACTTAACTTTAAGACTACATGTCTTTAAAGAAAACCTCGTTTCACTTTTTGAGATATTTTGTTATATTTGAAAGAAGGTACAGGAAAGGTGGCTTAGCTACTTAACTCTAAGGGCTTTAGAGATTAATTTTACTAGGTAGTATTGCTGGAAAAACCTAAAAAGCTATTACAGTAAGAAGTGTTTACTTAAAAATAACTATTTATTACAGATTAGCACACTGAGCATCGATAAGTCACTTAACATGCCATGACATGTAGAACTGTTACTCAACACATTAGTCTCCTGAGTTAAAGGAATCTAAGTGGACATTTTTATTCTGTGTTTTGACAAACATGTTGAGTTAAGATGAGATCGAGGAGTGTAACAGAACACATACAGACTGTAGCATTTTTGTCAAACTGATGCCAACTAAACAGGCAAAAATCAATAAAACCACATGAATAAGAAAAAAAAAATCTCTTCATTTTAAATATTGACAAAAATCCTGTTTTTTTCAAAAAATATTGTTTGTCTTAATGTTGGAGTCTGTCATGATGTAGATAGGTCAGTTGTATCCTTGGAAATGTACAAAGATACAACTGGCTATGCAGCTTCAGTTGGAACAATTCAAACGAAAGGTACATGACCTAAGCATGAAACACAAGGCGCTGCAAAATTGTCTAGAGTGGACCTACAGCACAATGTTCTATTGGCGCAGCTAAAACTAACAAGGTAACAAATGGAGAAAGAACAGCTAGTAAATAAAAAAATACTATCCGAGCGTGCAAGATTGTGTTTGTATGTGAGTACATGTTGATGTAGACAAAATATACAATGCAAATCATACCTATACAACACTGTATTTTTTAATACTTGTTTTATTTTTCCCTATATTTTGGATACAATAAGGGGGGTTTGTATGGAATATTATAACATGTTTAAAACTCCCAAGATATTATGGTATTTATGTTCACCTTTTCGTCATACAGCATTGTTGTTTTCTTCAGCTTAATACCCTAGGTTGTTCAAGGAAATATCTTCAAGGGATTCATGTAGAAAATTATAATTACCATCTAATTGTTTGGCGATGTTGCATAGTAATGCATAAAACACTATTATTTAAGAATATTTTCACTTTATATTATGAATGTATTGCCAAATACAGAAAAATACATTTTAAAGTGTCCAAATGATCATTATATTATGACCTATACTTTGACTGTAGCAAATTAAAATGTTGCGCCTGTTTGAAGGATGTTTAAATGAAGTCAGGAGCCATGGAGAATCCCATATCCACTATCACCAAGTAAAAAAAACCACCCCATTGCATTGTGATAATGTTTCTTTAACCAATTTTGCTGTCTTGAACATTTACTGGCCATTGGGCATCTATACATGTAAATTTTTCACTACCATCACAGGTAGCCTGTGTGTTTATACTGCTGTTGCCTTTCTGATTTATGTATCCCAGCAAATATGATTGGTTTATTTATTTTGGCGCGTGTGCAGTCTAGCACATCAATCACTGTATGAATTTGAAAATGTTCTTGTCACTTTGCTTTCGTGTCATTCAGTTCAGTCATTGTTGTTGGAAATTTGAACCACCAACCTGCTTTCTCCAACACTTTATTGAGAACAAAATATTGCAGGCTGTAGTTCAATGAATTCCAAAATCCTAAACAGATCCACTCTGAAAGCCTGGATCACTAAGTTAGTGAAGAAATAGTTCCATTTTAATTCTTTAGGTCAGAGTCTCGCCTCACATTTTGCAACTGTCCAGCAGAAATTGGTTGCAAAAAAAAAAATTACAATTATTTCTGTTTCAAACTTTAACAGTGAATTGAATTTACTGTAACCAACACTAATTTGGATTGCCTCAGTAATCTAGTGGTCAGAGTTCCTGGCTACGGATCCAGAGGTCCCAGGTTTGATCCTTGGTACTTCCAGATTTTTTTGTGAAGAAGTATGTCTAGAACAGGGTCAAACTCAGCCTCATAAAAACAAATGAGGAGCTATCTGAATAAATAAATATCTGCTCCAGTCTAGAAAACTAAGATTAAAATGGCCTTAGGGTTCATTGTGCTGACCTAATGACACCCTATATCCACAAATGTTGGCACTGTCATCGTTAACATATTATGGTTGCTATGTTGATCTAGCTCACTTGTGGGCTGACACCATGCAGTTTTGATACTTCTCGGTTCATAATATTGTTTCACACCAGGAATTTGAATGAATGTGACCATTTAATAAAAGTACATATGCCCTAAGTAATCTATTCACCTACCTTAAAAATGGAGATGTATTTACTTATAGAAACAACTAATAACTAGTGTTTATTTATACCATTTTAAGTAAATACTTGGGGAAATTAAGTGTTTATTGCCGACCAAAGTAGTAACTGGAAAAAAATAAACACTTGAGGTAAAGTATTTATGTAACATTTTACTCTGTCAAACCTAAGGATTTACTTATCAATGCTTGGATAAAAGCATTTAACACTTTTTATTAACAAGGCTCTTTAACGTATGGTAATGTCAAAGTTAAATATTAAATTATTTTTTTTACGAACTTTCCCAACTCTAGGTATTGAAAGTGTATTGCTAAAGATATGTGGAGTCATGGCTTTTGTATTAGTGGGTTTGACCGTTTGAGTTATTCAGTGAAGGAGGGTGAAGGATAGCTGTTATTTACGCTCTGGTGGTTTGATTGCCCTGGAAAATTTTGTAAGCCTGTTCTCCTGTTCTAGCTCAAACATGACAAAAAGAATAATTGTTTGAGAAATTTATTATCAACTAAAATCTTCATCTAGCAATCCTTACCTTAAAAAACTAAACCTATCTAAGGACTATATTCAAACTCTCATAAAACTATGTTTCAGTTGTATATTATTTTGTTTGTAGCCCAGATGAAAATACCATAATATACAAACAAAATTAGCTAAACCAGACAACTAGACTAAAAAGTATCTGACAGTACTAAACTAAAACAAATACGTAGAAGATAGAAACATAACTACTAGATATAAAAAGTACTAGATAAAATACATGAAATCATTCCTATGAAAAAAACACAACATAAAATACTTTCTTAACCAAAACATGGTTGAGAATACAAGCAAGGATATATTAAAATAACATAATATCATAAAAATGTTTGAAGACAAAGAGAAAAAAATACTTTATATTTGAACTCGAATTGAGAACAAATGAAGACAAGAAAAATTGAAAAACATGGCTTCATAAATGAAAATAAAGTATGCATAAAAATTATTTAAGCAAAAAAAACTATTTAAAAACTTAAAAATAATAGTTCAATAAGGACTCATCTTAGTGATTATAGAATGCTATTATTATTTGACACCCTGTCTTTTTTCCAAACTGAAAGGATATTGATAGTTAAGGAATAGTTTCAAAAATTCAAAATAATGTGTACTCAAATTGTTTAAGAATGAAGAAGTTGGAAGTATGAAAAGTGAAAGAAGAAATGATGAGAGAAGTAAGCTTTTCCGTAACTAGGCTTAACCTAACTATTCTTTCAAGTTGGCTTCCTCCACTATTTATATCCATTACGACTTTCAGCCTCCATAGCCTGGATAAGTTTTTTATTCAACCCATATATTCTTTCCGCTATTGGCTGGCTAGGCCTGTTGTGGCATATGTAACAACTACGCTAATGAATTAGGGATGATAAAAGTTGAATTTAGAGAAAGTGTAGAGCCTACATGAATTTTTGTAGAAAGCCATTTTGGGAATTGTACACCCAGGGGCGGATTTATGACTCTGCCGCCCATGGACACTAGATAATTTGCCACCCATTTTTCCTACCTTAATTTCTAACCTTCTAAATCCTCGTTTCCCTCCTACCACTCCTCATACACCGACACAATATACCATGTACACAAGTGCTATCTGTGGAATAACAGATACGAAGTGCTTGTATTATTTTATTATTTATTATAGTTAGGTTTTAAAAGTAGTCAGAATCTAAGAAAAGACTTTAAAAAAATTGAAATAAATATTCCTACAACATCACAACAGACAAATTCAAATATTATTTAATTTATCAATATAAAGTTTGCATTGGAAGACTGTAAAATATGTTAATACAGATTAAATATTAGCATGTACGCAATAATAATATAGTCGATAATATAATTCGCCTTGATATCTGCTGAACAAACTGGTCAATGATGACAGACAAATCCATTTTATCCAATAAGTGACCTTGAATTAAGACGATTGTAAGTGAATTAAGGTGATACTCTTTCATGTTGGTAAACAGATACAGCAAATCACTACAATTACATGATGAAGCCATAAAATTATTTTGACTGGCAGAAAAAAATATGTATTTTCTTTCGATATTCAAAATTTGCCGCCCCTAAAATCTGACACCGTAGGCATGTGCCTACTAGGTTTATGCGTAAATCCACCCGTGAGTACACCCAACTGGGATTAAAACCCTGATCATCGTCACAAGCAGTCTAGTCTAACACAGGAGTGATATCTTAGACCACATGGCAACAGAAGCAGGTTAAAAAAGTTTATTTAGTCTTAAGGAACAAAAAAAAACTCCACTAATGTACCAGTGTGAACTAAATCTATAGATTTTAGAATTATAACAATAAAGAACAATGCACCTGAACAAACCTGAATGCACAATGTTTAGCTCAGTATGTCAATGCTCTATCAATGGTTTACTTAAGTTTGTGCTTTGTCCAGTAAATCGTATATAAGGAAGCCATACTGCTCAAGGCAAAATTATTTACAACTAAAATAATAAACCAACTTACCTTCTCGACAAGCAAAAATGGTTGTCTAAAATTAATAATGAAGTAGCTAAGCACCTAATATAAGAAATATTACCATTATCATAATTGCAAAATTAACAAGGATGTGTGTGAAGTTTCATTAATAAAAATATTGGCAGGTAAAATACCCAATTTATATTTATTTAATACTATTCTGAACTATACATTAGCAATTGTTATATTTGGAAGAAGGTACAAGAAAGGTAGATTGAAACATATAAAAGGTGACAAACACTATGACTTTTACAATGAAAAGAGGAACACAGTCCATACTCACTATTTCTTATTTTACATTATTGCACAGTGTTTCTACACTGTCTTATTATACATTTCCAAGCTATTAGGCAATAATTAATTTTACTCTCACTTGCTTTACAGAAACACAAATTTATTTTAGATTCAATTTTACTGATGTATAGTTCATGTTTGGTTAAAAATTCTTAGTGTCATGAGCAAAGCGGCAGTGTAACTAAACATTATTCTATGAGCCTACTCACCTCATTGTTTCTTTTGTTGTCCAATTCTATCTTCTCTCGTAACACCTTAATCACTTCCTTGCACTGGTCTACTTCCTTCTGAGCATCGTCTACCCTTCTCTCACTCTTTGAGATCTAAAAAAAAAAACCATACAATTCTTCAACAGAGCTGTGAGTTGTGAGTTAAGTTCAATAACAAATACATATATTAGATATATACTCTTACATAATTATATTATATTTTCTTGCCAGCAGCTTAAGCTATGTAGCTTTCACATATAACAAGATCCAGAGGATGAATTTTCAAGAAATTATCCAGCATTCAAACAGAAAAATATGATGGATAACCAATACGTATAAAAACCATTTCAAGAATTTCTGATCAAGGAATGAACAGCGATTTGTAATACTATCCCAATCTAATCCTGTCTATTTCTCATTTATTTGAAACAACAGTATTATCATGGTTTATAATATGTACTTATATGAGACCATTCTCCAAAACCTATGGTCATGTTTCATGTTGGGAGCCATTTTCCAAGAAGGCTCAAACAAGAAATATGTAATCTACCCATCAGAACAAATCAATGTGTTTGATGTAAAATGTAACCCCCCCATCTTAAATTCATTAGCTAGCTCAGTTTACAAGTTTTAATAAAATAAGTCAGGTATTCATAGTATTTTACTTTCATTGTAGATCAATTTATTTTTAACTATGTCACCTAGGATTATATTTATAAAAAAAAACATAATCAATGCAGATATGCACAAATTTGTGTGTATTCATAAATAGTAGTTTAGGTAATAATATTACTAGCAATTAAATTAAATCTACAATTTTTTTAAGTGTGTAAAACAATATGTTAATATCTTTCTTCACTTAAAGGTACAGAGTTGAGATGAAGCGAATTAGAAAAGCAGAAGTAACAAGGTGGAGATGAAGTAACCAAGTTGAGACTTAGTAAAAGAGGTGAGATTTTTACTTTGTGGATTAAAAATAAATAGTTATATCCTTTAAAAAAAAGACTTAAATATTCACTTACAAAAATAAGTTGGTGCAAGGAGATAAAATGCATAGCAATTACAAAAATGAATGGAAAAATATATTTTAAGATTATAATATAAATGGATTAAACTATTTGTAAAAGTCTTAGCTACAAATCAATCAATGTATACTTGATTGTATACCAACAAATATGTATTGAATTTTATCATGGTGCAATGATTTCAAACAAACTCTGTAACATTATTATATTAATTGAATTCTTATGTGTAAGCTTTGAGAAAAAAACTAACTAAATATTTTATTTTATCAACAGTACAATCTAGATAAGGAAATTTATGTCATAGGGATTTATTTAATAAAAACTATAAAGTAACAACACAAGTAAGACATGATTTTCATATTTATAAACAAAACACAGAATAGAATGTGGGACTTATATAAATATACTCAACAAAATAAATTAGGGACAGGACCCTTAAACACATTGGGATATTTGAGATTCAAACAAATTAGAATAAGGTTTTTTCAAAATTTTAAATTGGAATTTGTCTTTGAGCTCTAATACTGCTTATTGATCATTTATTCCTAATATGATTTTTAAAAAAAATTAACACACAGACCACAGACGATTATCTAAAAATTGACTGAATGTATGAATGTTATAACAAATAAATTTTACCAAAGAATGTTAAAATTTACTATTATTATTTATATTATATTATTCTGTTATAGTCCTATTTCCTTTGTTCATAATTTTTTTTACAAACTTTAGATTCAAATTTGAGATTTGATTTCCTAAAATAGTGGATCTTTAAGAAAAATATAAGAAACACATATATATTTTAACTTTACTACTACTAAACTTTAAGCTTCTATTATAGTTATAATAGTATGGTCTATAATAGATTACTTCAAGGGTGTTAATAATTTGAAATATTTACTCTAAGAACAACAAATATGTATAATATTTGAAATTTCCTCAAGTACTGTACCTGAACTTCATGATGCTTTATTTGATCTCTTAACTTGGTGAGTTCATTCATCAGTTCAACATTTACTCTTGTCAGTTCATCATTCTGTTCTTTTAACAAGTACCTTTCTTCTTCATGCTTATGGCTAGCTGTATTCATTTCTAGTTTTAATGTATCAATCTGAAAACCATTTATTAACACTTTCATTGTTTGTTAACTTTAGAAAGAAACTATATAAGATATACCTATAGAATGGATGCTACAACAGCTTACATATACATTAACAATGGCATAGAAAACTAATCTTTCTGGGAGGGATCCACGAGAAAGTTGATGTTTTTATATAATATATATTTAGGAAAGGAGGAGGGGGAGTGTGTGCATTCCTCAAGGGAAATTTACAGCCAATAAAAAAAACTTGACAACTTTTCTCAGTCCTACTAAAGTCTGTTCACCATTGCTTTTTACCTGAATAACAGTTAAAAAATAATATATTTAAGCTTGGGGTTGCTAACACTTGTATAAGATCACTGTTTTGTTATAAATGGTAAGTTTTTAAACTAAGTGTTATATTTTACATTTAAAATAACATAAACTTAAGATTTCTCACACTATTTCATTAACATTTAATAATCTCTATTTATCCAATCCGATACAATATTTTATATATAATTAAAAGTACTTAATCTTAGTTTTGGAATGTTATCTATAATGTGAAATATAGTGCATACATTAATACTTTTTAAGGAGTTGTATTTACTTGGAAAAGGAAAGAAAGACTTGTCCTTTTTATATATAATAAATTATGTTATGATTATTTTATTGTATTTTGAAATATTTAACTAAACAAAATATTTTTATCAACTACATGGGTGCATCATTGTAAAGAACTTGTTTGCGTCATGATCAGTCACTTGGGCTGTATCTGAATAGTCCACTAATGCGGCATTGCCTTAACTTGTGCCCTTGATAGTTGCATTGGCAATCAGGTGACCAAGTGTAGATCTATCCTAATAGTCACGATGGATGCCTCGGCACCCAGTTCGAGCCCTTCTCAAGGTATTAGTCACCCTTCTTGAGGTCTTGGTAACCATGGATATGAAGGCCACCAGCCATGAGCTGTTCTGGTGGTGTCGGTTGCAGTGTTTGACTGGCAATTGTTTTAGTATTAACATTTTGTTTGCTATAGCACTAACTTATATTTCTGTCATTTTAAATAAAGATGGCGTTTACGTAGTTTCTAAGATCTTCAGTTGGAAGCAGCAATGCAGGTCCAAGGGTGTTGCCATTTGAAAAGTTTGATGCAATCTACACTATGAACAGTGTGAAAAGTGTAAAATCATCAAGATTACATCAAGTCTAAAACCCAAGGTACTGACTAGGGAGCCTTGGACTATTCGGATACATCCATTGTTTAAGTTCATTGGTCACCATTTTGAAGCTATATTGGTTGGTGCTTTTGTGAAAGAGCTGTGATTTTTTTTAAGTGGAATAAAACAATAAATAAGCTTTGTGCCCGACCTCAAATGAATATAAATAATATTGGTCTAAATTACTGTAGTTACTATCAGATGCATACATTACCATATGTTTTCATTACAGCTATACAAAGTAACAGATGTAAGATGATGGCATAGGGATATATTAGGGACTATTTCTAGTAACTTTATGAGCTGTAATCCAAGTAAACCAAGGTCATGAATGTACTCTAGCTTGTTTTATTTCAAGTAAAGTCCTTTGTTTTCTGATACCATTTAGGTGTGCGAAAACAAAATTTATGAATAATAAACTTGTCACACACAGAACTAGCTTTCATAGTTGAGTGGATAAATGATCAGCGGTCTTAAAGTGCTCAAGACATTTTAAGGAATTAATAGGTTTATACATATCTGAGTGGTAATTAAAATTGTTGTAATGTTTAGAAGTAGAGATGGTGATAATAATTTGTACCAAAAATAAAAAGTAAATTAATTCCTTGCAGGCATTATAAGTGACACTGTACTTTTGAATTAGTTTTCTTTGGAGCACTTATTCAAATGATGAAATAATATCCTAAGTAAATTAAGTGAAAAACATAGATATATTATTTTACTTTTTTTCCTCCTGATTTTAAACTGAACTAGCAATTCCTTAACTATAATATTAATATTTTTATCAGTGACACATAAAGGCTAACCTTATACAATAATAAACAAAAGGGGAATTGTTCCAAATCGCTATTTTAACTTGAACATTGAAAATAAGTGTAAGGCCTAAACACTTATTAGAAAACTAGTAGGCCTCGAAGTTCACAATTAAAAACACAATCAAAGACATAATTTTGAAATTTTTGGGATACATCAGTCACCTTATTCAGCAGAATAGAGTAGTTTTAATTGTGAACTTTGAGGCCTGCAGTTTTCTAATAAGTTTGTAGGCCTCGTCCTTCTATCTTCTTTTCAATGGCTATACAACAATAGAAATAGACCCTGATTTGTGTTAGATTAAATCATTGAATTTCGCTAAATAAAAAATAAAATGTCCATTGGTAATATATGTCACTAAATAAAATGCTTTTTTAGGTTAGATAATCGGAAAAAACCCTCAAAATTTAGGGTATAAGGAAAACCTCTTTTCACTTTATGTTATATTTAGAAGAAGGTACAGGAGAGCTGGATAAAAACATATAAGAGACGCAAACACAATGAGTTTTTTAATGAAAATAAGAACACAGTTTACATTTTACATTGCTGCCATTGGACATAGAGGTAGTGGTTGCCTCTTCAAGAAAATCGAGCATTATAACTCAATCTCTTGACCTAGGTTTAATCCTATTGGTACTCGTTAGTAGGGAGGAAAATGTGTGGAATGCAACACCTTTCTTGTACCTTCTTCCAAATATAATAGAATTACCTCATTAAATGGTATATTATGGTTCAAAAAAATATAAATAAATTTCTCATTCCTAATTTTAAATATTTGCCTATGGTCACAATAGCCAGATCAAAGACATATTTTACTTCTTTAATAATATTTTTTATTTGAGGAAAATACTTTTTAAGAATGGAAACTTTATTGGTTATAGGAGTATTGTGAAAAAAAATTGTATAGTGCTGTTTGTACTCTGTTTTCTGGTGATTTCATGTAAAAAAAAGAAGAAAAAGAATGATGCCATCTCTTGTTTAAAGTATGTGTGGTTTTTATATTGTTAATTATTCTTAAAATTGACTAAATTGATCATAATTTGAATATAAAAATGCCAAGTAGTGAACTTTGGAAAAAAAAAAGTTTATTTTTGTATAAAGTACAATTAAAAATTCTACAATGAACTTTAAAAATATTTTGATATTCATTTTAATGTGCTAATGAAAGTTTGTAAAAAACATGTTTCATGATATTTTGGTGTCTCTAACAAGAGAAGCCTCGGGATTACAAAGGGTCACACATTGTGTGTGCTATGTAAAAATAAAAGTGAATGCGTGGTGCTTAGTTAACATAAATTGTATTGCTATAGAGCAATTTTGCTAACAGGTTAAATTTTTGACTGACTGGTGAGCCACCCTAAAATTTGTCGAGCACTTTGATAGTGTTATAACTTTTGTAGTGCCTATATATGACTATTTTGGTGTTTAATGCTTATTTTACAAATGGGAGCCTTAAAGTGCCTTTTTTCTATCTCTCTCTTCCTCACCCCCCTCTTTTTACTTTCTAAATATTTGCGGTCCCCCACCCCCCCCCACTCCATTCCCTCCTTAGGTCATTCCACGTGAATACTCATGATAGGTTGGAAAATCCCATGTGTCCAGCGGTCTGATAGGTTCAGACTGGTCAGACTG
>CABFOV010000095.1:59166-72772 GCA_902141375.1 Timema poppense
AAAAATAGTGACGATTTATTATGCTCTTGTGAAACGGCGGTGTCCCAGGGTGGGTCACCACTGAACTTGAATCAAGATTTCATCGGCTTATATACCCTCCGTTGCTGCCTGGCCTTGTCCAATCAGAGAAGAGGGAGCTTCCCATTGGCTCGGGAAAACGAAAGTGATATTGCCCGCCAAGCGAGCCAATAGGAAGAAGGGAGTTGATTACAGAGGTAAGAGCGTCACGGACGGCTCGGAAAACATGGACCGCGAAGGGTCCAGGCAGTAGGGAGGGGTTAGAGCGGCCGGCTCAGATAACATGGATCGAGCGGTCCAGGCAGTAGGGAGGGGTTATAGCGGCCGGTGCGAGTGCGGAGGAAAGATACAAGGCTGCCTGAGCAAGAGGTACAACAAGATAAAACCCAAGAACAATTTTCTGCTGACTTATGCTCTGCCATGGTAGCTGCAAGTATTTCTTGGAAGAAGCTGGAGAATCCAGATTTCAATGCTTTTCCCAACAAATATACCAACATGAAGATACCAGATGAATCAACTCTGAGGAAACACTACTTGCATTCAACCTATTTATCCATAAGTTTTGACAATAGCCATTTTTCTTTCTGACAATAAAAATATTAACTGAATTGTATTGATTTAAACTATTTACAATAAACATTCTTTTTATTTCGTTTAAGACAGTTCAGAAGATCCAAGACAATATTGGAGAATCATTCTTCGGGGCTACTGTTGATGAAAACACTGTCATATGTAAAAAGCAATTTTGGAAATCTTCCTGGAGTAATCATAGTTTTAGAGGTGAGGGATTTGCTTCGTATGAAAGCTGTGAAAATAATGTGTGGAATAGAAGAAAACCTGAATCAGGCTTCTGGCTCAATTGGGACAGCCATCATCGACAAATTTAACAGAGTATTGCAGTGAAACCCTGGGTGGAAAGTGATGGCAAGTATATCGAACATCTTAGAAGGACAAACTACATCACTCCCAGAAGTCATGCTTAGCTAAGCTGAGATAGCTTGTCTGAAGTTTTGCACGATGACTTCATGTGAAGTCGAGAGAAGTTTCTCACACCATAAAAACAATTGGTCAGACAACAGAACCAAATTTACAGCTGAAACTCTAGAGAAGTATTTGGTAATTAACTCTAATAGTAATTAATTTGTGTTTATGGAAAGTGTATGCTGTATTTTAAGAATGAATAGTATCAATTTTGAGTGTTTTGGTGCCTTTTTTTTTATTACTATGCCTATTTATGTGCCTATTTATTCTTTTTAATGCCTATTTATGTGCCTATTTTTTCTTTTTAATGCCTATTTATGTGCCTATTTTTGAAATTTTTAGTGCCTATTTGCCTGCCTTTTTTTAAAAAAAAATTTTTTAGTGCTTATAAATCTGCCCCCCATAATATTACATTCAATTATATTAAGATACCAACGAATATACAATAAGTAAAACTTAGTACTCAAGCAGTTGACATTTTGTAGCGCTATGAATATATGTTAAAAAGAATGGAATAAACAGTAATGATTCCCCTTTTGAATTGAACACAATGATAGTTATTAGTTTGAGATGTTCCTTTACCAGATTACCATAATTATAAAATAGATAAAAACTAAGTATTTGATAGTTTCAACTAAACCTACATAGATATTGAGCTCCGATATAATCCCTTCCAGTTTGTTGACATGGTCGGTGTTTAAGTTGTTGATTTCAGTGTGTTGTGAAACCTGCAAAGAAAGAGAACACAGCTCCTTATGAAGGGACTCTTTTCCATTCTCAGAATGTAATAGAAGAGCTGATAAGCTGCTCTCCTGGTTTCGGATATCTTGGTAGTTTTCCTGCCGGAAAAAAACAAACGATAGTAAGTAGGCCTACACTATAAACATTGCATTGTTGGTCATAATTTTGTTGATTCTAAAAGGTTAGTTTTTCTTGTTAATTCTCTCAACAAACACAAGGTGCATAAAAAAAACACTGCAGCTTTGACTGTGTGTGTTATACTTGTTACCACCAAAGTAGTTATCCTGACCAACACTTAAGTGTTCAGATAACACACTACAACTCTAGCAGTGTATAGTTACATTTTGGTATTCTACAAATACCATAGCACAAATCAATACAATTCTAAAGGTGAAGTTGAATCTATTGTTGCATCAACTGCTACCATTCTTTTAGTAGTCAATCAAAATCCAATGTGCCTGGTTCATAGCTCTATAGAGTTTCATAAGAGTACTAGTTATATCTTTGAATCCCAAGAAAATGAGATTTCTATCCTTAGTACATTATCAAACTTTGGTACTATGTTCCAGATATTGTTAACGCATCAAAAGCAAAGTGAAGGGATTTTATCTTTCTGTGTATTGGGTGTAATTACATGTATAACACATTCAGACAGTGGCATACCATTTGTGACATGTTTACACGTTCAATATGTAAAATAAAGATAGGAAATTGTATCCTCAGCTAAGCCACTAACTTGTTGATCAATATCCAGTAAATCTAGTCTCCTTTAATTAAATAAATAGTACTACACTTGAATTACTAGTTTGTTAATGGAATTCTAATTACTAACCAAAGCATTATCTAGCTCTTCAATAAGCCTTTCATTGTCTCTTCTTAGAGTAGTGTTGTCAGCATCCAGTCGAATCAACTGTTCTTTGAGATAGTCAATATTGTCCTTCACCTGAAATAAGGTAAACATTGTGTATGATTTCAAATGCTGTTTTAATACGAGTTGAAAAGGTTAAAAGAATTTAAATTGGTTTTGTAAACTGAAACATTTTTACGTTTAAAAATTTTAATTTACCCCTGTCCTGAGTATATTCAGCAATCTCTTATGTTCCAGTGACAAATGGTTATAGTCTCGCTTCAACGCAACGTGTTGAGTTTCCACCTGGATAAATACAAAATTTTATTTAGCGCATTTAGTTTTACAGTAAGTTTGTTTAATCCTAACAAAGTTAAATATTAATCTTAAAAACTTATTTAATGGCTACTCATAAAAGCAATTTTTCCATTAAATTAACTTGTTTGTATACCAACATATGTAAATGAGAATTAGGCGCAATTTTACAAGAACAATGTCTAACAATTTGTAATCTATATTTGGAAGAAGGTATGGATAGGAAAGGTAGATAGAAAACATATAAAAGGGAACAAACACAATATGGATGTTACAATGAAAATATGAACTCAGTTCACACTTTACATTACTGCCACTGGACAAATAATTATTGGCTGCTTCTTTAAGAAAATCAATCATCATCACCACGCAAACCCTCGACCTATGTTTCATTCTATTGAAACTCATTAGGGAGAAGTGTGAAACGTGCAATGTAACTTCCTAAAAGAGGAAACAAAAAAAAACACAAAAAGGAGGAAAATGAAATTGGAAAAGAATGATAGGGCACATGTAAAACATAGGATAGACACATGTGAAATGAATAATATTAAGGACAAACAGAGGAAGAGGACATTGGATGTGAATATGTGTTTCACACTCCTCCCTGATGAGTTCTGATAGAATGTAACCTAGGTCGGGGAATAGAGTGGTGACAATCGATTTTCTTAGGAGGTAGCTAATACCCCTTGTCCAGTGGCAGCAATGTAAAGTGTGAACTGGGTTCATATTTTCATTGTAACAACCATCTGTGTTTGTTCCTTTTTATATGTTTTCTATTCACCTTTCCTTTACCTTCTTCCAAATATATAATACAAATAACTTTAGATAGTGAAAAGAGGTTTTCCTTAAAGAAAAATGTCTAACAATTGTATTATTTAGGCTTTAGATTAATATTAAATGATAACGGACACTAAATTATATTTTATAAAGTTATTAGTGATAACATCCATGTTATACATATGAGGGGGGACCCAAAAGAAACCAGACTTTTGCTCTAAAAAATTCCTTTAATAAGTTTTTTACAAAATTCTTTCAGTCTCCTTCAAAGTACTCTCCATTAGATGCGATGCACTTGTCCAGTCTCTTTTACTACTGTTTGAAGCACTTCTGAAACTCTTCAACTTTGATGTCGTCCAGTGCCCTCTGCGAAACTGTTTTTACAGCCTCCCCATCATCAAAACGTTTCCTTTTTAGATTTTTTTTCCATTCTCGGGAACAGAAAAAAGTCACACAGGGATAGGTCTGGCGAATATGGAGGGTGGGGAATGATACCCCACCCATGAGAGCCCAAATAACGGTTCACAGACAAGGCCGTGTGTACGGGGGAGTTGTCATGCTGAAGGAACTAGTCACCTGATTGCCAGAGTTTCGGGCATTTTCTTCGTACATCCTCCCTCAAACGTCTTAAAACTTCCAAATAAAAGTGCTGATTAACAGTCTGACTAGGGGGGACAAATTCCCGATGCACAATTCCAGGAACATTGAAAAAAACAATGATCCTCATCTTAACATTTGACCTCACTTTTTTTTTTTTTTTTGGGGGGTTGGGGGTCTTCCATTGGTTAGACCCTTGCTTGGTTTCAGGGTCATATCAGTAACACCATCTCATCACCTGTAATGACCTTGGTCAAAAAGTTTGGGTCATTTTCAATCCGATTTTTCAAGTCCTGGCTCAAATTCAGACAAATGGTTTTCTGATCCTGTGTGAGCAGGCAAGGAACAAACTTAGCAGCAACACGTCTCATTTGAAAATCCCCAGTCAAAATCCACTGGCACGAGTTCCAACTCACTCCTGTCTGTTCTGAAATTTCGTCGAACGTGAAACAACAATCCTTGATTTTTTGGCAGATTTTTTCAATGTTTTCGTCGTTTCTTGATGATGAAGGGTGCCCAGAATGAGCATAATCTTCAACACTCATCTCGCCACGTTTAAAGCACCCAAATTATTCGAAAACTTGTGTGCGGCTTATAGCATCATTCTTGAAAGCCTGTTGAAGCATTTGGTAAGCTTCCATTGCCAATTTTTCAAGCAAGAAGCAAAATTTCAAACACACTCTTTGTTCCTTTAAATCTGCCATAATGATTTCGCAGGCAGCAAATAAGAACAGCTGAGAAAAACAACACTACAATCAAATGTAACCTTCTACGCAGATGCCACTTGGGCAACTGATTTGGGAAGTTCTCTAGTAGACCCACCTAGCGAGAGAACTCTCTACTACGTCTAGGAACGGCCATGCACTTTCAATCCTGTTTCTTTTGGGTCCTCCCTCATACATATGTACACACACACACACAAACTCACTCTCTTGAATAAGTTATGTTTATTAGTTTATTAAAATGCGGCACAGCTATTGCATTTAACTATTTGACTTAATATTATTATAAAGCGACTCTGACCTTCCTTAAGAAAATATATTTCCGCTTGTATTCTTCCAGCAGCTTTATATCCCTCTCCTTGCTGCAGATCTGGAACTTTAGGCTGTCCAAGTCTCTGTTGAGGTTCTTCAATTGCTCACGCATTCTCTCCAGTTCATGTGTGTTGCACTCAGTCTCTCCATCGTGCTGCACATATATAGTATTAATTAGGAAAAGTGGGATGATCATTTTTAATTTACTTGCAAGTATATATAATAATAATGATAAAAAAGCATCCCATACCCTTTATTAAAGCTTACATATTATAATTATTATAATACGGAATCTGAATATCACAAGTGCTCAACTCAATTGACATGAGAAGGACTAATAATAAATCACTATATTAGATTATAGAAACTATGAGTGTAAAATAAAATAGTGATTTATCAGTAATATACTTTACGTGAGCTCCATAGTGAAATGCCTAATGTGCTTGCCTCATAATCTTGAAAAGGTGAGGTAAATTTTAAATCCAATTTCCATTGAGGGAGTGCCTGTTCAAGTCGGAGTAAATGAGGAAGGTTGTCCATGGGCCAGCTTACCCATGATGCAAAAATTGTAATACTATGAAACCACACAGCCTGACCTAGCAGAGCTAGACATTTTCTAAACAGGGTTCACTTTCTTGGATTGAAGTATAGGCCTTAAGGAGCGCACAGTTGACCAGATCTTACTCATTAGAGACAGGTTGACTATGTTCACATTCAAGATTTGTTGTGTGTAGTGTGGTGTATATTGGGTTGGCTGTCATACAAAATACATACATTTTATGATAAAATGTTTCAAATTTTTTAAATTTGATTCAAGCCAATAATATTTAATTAATTGTGAATAATAATAATATTTTAAAGCTACTTTAGACTGGCACTGCAAAAGTAGTAAATATCTTGACAAATGAATATAGTTAAACATAAATAAATGATAGTAAATAATAATAATTATTATATAATAAAGAAAAATGTAATAAATAATGAGAAATTAAAATATAATAAATTATATTTGAAAGTTTTATAGCACTGACAAATAAACAACCAACACAATATGGGCCTACTTTAAACTGCAGTAGCAATTGGCGACTGGTGCCTGGTGGACTTTGTGGGTATATTTTAAACAACTGTGCTTTGATTTTCCAGGAAGACATCAGTTCACATTACCAACTGTGATTAGTATGGTTATTAATTGGTGTTATTTATATTAATTGTATGTGTCTTTAGTCTGCTGCATGTGTTTGAGCTAATAGTAGATTACGCTAATTTAAATTAATAATATAAGCTAAGGATGAAGACGTTTGTTATGAGTAAGTGCACAAGTATTTTCCTTTAAGTACGTGAAAATGTATTTACTAACCAGCCTATGCTAATTATATTTTAATGGGATATTTGGAGTACACATTCCGAGCATACTGCTTATATCATCTATGTTTTACAAATCAATCTACTATCAAACAAACACAACATCCATTTCCCTGGTTGACTGATAATTTACTAACTCTAAATCTCTGAACATACCTTAAGTCAGTAAGGACAAATGCTATTGAGCTAAAGTGTTGGACTCACCCCTCTACCCCAAGTAAATATGGCTAGGATTAGAACACTGACCTGAAGAATACCAGCAGTGGCCGAGTGTAACGCAAGTGTAACGGCCAAAACTGCTAGACCACCACAGCAGGAAATTGGTTTCTTCATCCGGAAATATGTTTTGGTATAGTAAATTGTTTGATAACTTAAGGTTATTATTCTTTTAAAATTATAGACTGTGCAGTGTACAGTACTACACATAATTTAAGATGAAATATTTAACAAGTATAAGTGAATGTGAGGAATGCCAGGCCTCCACCGTGGTTCGGATTCCACGTTAAACTGTAGGTCCTTCATTTCATCTCACAATCACCCTACTATTACACATTAGCGTAAGTGCGTATAACCCGAACGGGTAGTAAGACGCGGTGCTAATAATAATAATAATAACAAGTATAACACATTTAAAATAAAGAAAACACAATTTAAAAGTTATCAACTATATGAGGTAATGTTTTACAAACAGCTATTTAATTAGTAACAGATACTTTTATAGAGGTAAAATTTTATTAAAATTTCAGTGCACAACCATTTATAATTTTGCCCAATGTTATTTAATCAGAGTCTATTTTTATAGGTGTTGGTTGTCCTACTTGAGTTAACAGGGTTCAATTGTTAAGAAGTTTAATTACTTTTAATGAGATCAAAATCTCTCATTTTAATATGTAAATAAATTAAATTAAGTGTATATTTTTAATAACACTGAAATTGTTATGATTAGAGAAATTGTGAGAGTATTTAATGTTTTATGAAATTTTGTTATTTAATATGCTGCAAAATTAACTTTACATCCATTACTGTTTCCATCCCATGGTCTGGGTCAGTTTTTTATTCAAGTCATAGATTTTTCCACTACTGGCTGGCTAGGCCTGTCGTAGCTTCATATGCCTTTTAATATTATCTTAATACTAGGACAGGCACTATACCCAGTCCCCGGCCGTCAATTGATCAATGTGAAAGGGTAACTCCATATTTTGATTAATGATAAATGTTCGGCCATGCCAGGAATGGAACGTAGGACCCTTAGCTCAGTAGGCAGACACGCTACCAACTGAGCTAAGGTGTCAGACCACAAAATAAACTACTTGTAATAATTAAGGTAGGAATATATATTATTATTTGTGATATACAGTATATTATTTCAATTAAGTATCTCTGGTGGTTAAATAATTAATTAAAATGGAAAGTATTAAAATACATTACATTATCTTTGATGTTTTAATATTATGTTAGTCAAACACATCATAGGATAAAATAATAAAGAGTGGTGACTATTTGTTTTACAATCAGTAAAAAAAAAGCAATGAGTCAACATACTAAGCATGGGTAGCTATTTAAACACTTGCTTCCTGCCATTAAACTTTCCATTCATCATTCAAGAAGTATTAAGAATATATGTATCGATTTTGATTGGGTGATCTTTAACCACACTTTCCTTTATTTTGATCTGCATTTACTTAACACAAAATTTTATAAGAATCTTTAACTCATAGCTATCTCTTCTGTGAACGAAATTGTGCAAAGTACATCAGGTTTCAGGCCCTATGAAAAATCTTTCACTTCTAAGTTGATATACCAAACACACACTCAAAATGGTGTGAAATGCCAGTAATTTTTCCACTCTTTAATTAGTATAAATTAGCATCTATATGAATTATTTATTTATTTAATTTCATATTAATATTAATGTATCGTCCTGGTACGTTGGTGCAGGCCCTTATCTCCTTGTGGTAGGGTCATGGCCAATGGTGTAATGGCCGACAAGGCAGTCTCTATAGTGGGGATACTGGGTTGTAAGAACAGTGCAAACATGCTCAAGGTAAAAGTGAGCAATGGTTGTACTTGTGGTATACTGGCTAAAATGTGCCAACACCGATCGATACAGCATCATTACTCTAAGCAGAAAGTACTGTCATGGGTGTGTGTAAGATCAGGGCTAGTAGCCTGGTCTACTCTAAACTAATTAATAGAAGTAACTGTGCCAAAAAGTAATAAAAGTAACTTAGCCTTGAACGAACAAAGTTATGATAGGAAAATGAGGTTAAAACTAAAGGCTCCATCTATTGACAAGCTGGTGAAAACATGGACTATTGGAACATGGGATGCTAGAGGAGTGTGTGGTAAAGAGAATGAACTGTTAGAGGAAATGATTGGAATAAAAATTGATATTCTCTATGTATGTGAAACCAAGAGGAAAGGGAAAGATGTTTTGATGACAAGTGATGGTAGCCTGGCACAGTGGTCAAATGTAGATGAATGGGTAAGGGGAAGTCAGGGAGTAGGATTAGCAGCTAAGCTGTTTGTGAAAAAGTAGAAGTTGGTGTCATCTAGCCTTCTATGGGTTTGTTTGAAAATAAGGATTATATTGGACTGGTTATGCTCCAGTGGAGGGTAAAGATGAGAGTGTTTGAATGGAGTTTTGGAATGAGCGCAATGAAGTCTTGAATGCACATGAACCGAGTGAAAGAATTATCTTGTTAGGAGATATGAATGGATGGGTGAGTACCCAGAGAGAAAATTCAGAGAGAGTGTTAGGAAGATATGGTGATGAAAGGGTAAAATAGAATGGTAATGAGATATTGAGTCTGTGTTTAGAAAAAGGTTTATTTGTGTCGAACACATGGTTTAAGCATAAAGATATTAATTTGTATACATGGCAAAGGGGCGACTCGAGAATGATGACTGATTTTGTGGTGTATGATGAGAGACTTAAACATTTAGTATATAATACTAGGGCCGAACATGGAACTGAATGTGGAATGGATTACTTCCTAGTGATTTCAGTGGTTGAATTAGGTGGAGGTTTTGTGAGGAAACAGTA
Organism: Timema poppense; assembly: GCA_902141375.1. NCBI lineage: Eukaryota > Metazoa > Arthropoda > Insecta > Phasmatodea > Timematidae > Timema > Timema poppense. The sequence continues at coordinate 68,885 of CABFOV010000095.1, forward strand.
CAAAAGTATTAAGCAGGTAAGAGTGAAAGTGTAAAATTTGCAGAATAAAAGTGTGAGAATAAAATATGAAAGATTTCTTGGCGAAAAATGAACTTTACAAGAGCATGAATGGAATGTCAAAATAAATGCTAATAATATAGAATGTGCTTGGAACAGAATAAAAGAGGCTGTAGTTTAGTGTGCGAAATATGTGTGTGGATCTGCGGTGGTGGGAAACTTAAAAATTAATGCATGGTGGAATGAACAGGTGAAAGAAGCTGTGAGAAAAAAGAATGAAGCATACAAGCAAATGATTGCGGTGAAGAATGAAACAGATTGTAAGAGGTTGTGGGACATATACAAAGAGAAAAAAATGAATGAAAAGAAAGGAGTAAAGTAGAGTAGTAAAGAGCAAATGAGATTAAAAGAGGGAGAAATAATGCAGAATGAATTTGAAGTAAATAAGAAGCTGTTCTGGAAATGGGCAGAGAGAATGAAACAAGGAGTGTTATGAAAGACCTAATGTATTCAGAATGAATGTTGTGAGATGAGCTAGGATGAAAACAGTATGAGAGAACAATGGATGGATTATTTTGAGCAATTGTATGGAAAAAAAGTAGATAAAGTGACTGAAAATATGGAAAATGTTATGATGAGTGAAAGAATTAATGAGGCTGAAGTGTTAAAAGCCATGAAAGTGTTAAAGAATGGCAAGCCTTCAAGCATAAATGGGATCACAAGTGAAATGCTTAAGTGTGGGGGAATGGTGGGCCAGATTGTGTGGGCTGTTCAACGTGTGCTGGGATTTAGAATGTTCTTAATGAATAAAAGAATGCTGTCATTGCTCCTTTGTATGAAGGCAAAGACAGTATGAGTGAATGTGACAGGGCAATTAGTGTGTTAAGTATTCCAGGCAAAGTTATAGGGAGAGTTCTAATTGAGAGGATGGCAGAAAAAATTCCGGACAAGATTTGGGATGTGCAATGTGGTTTCTCGCCAAGTAGAGGTTGTATAGACCAGATATTTACATTGCAGCAACCGAATGAGAAATGTATGGCAGTAAGGAAGAAAGTTTATTATTGTTCATTCATTGATTTGGAGAAAGCATACAATCAAGTGAATAGGAGCATGTTATATAATGTTATTAGAGAGTATGATATGGGAGCATGGTTAGTAATTGTAATTATGGCGGTGCATGATGGATGTAAAGTGTGTGTTAGGGTGGATGGGGTTTTGTGCAAATGGTTTAACAGTGAACAGATTGTTAAACAAGATGGTGTAATGTCTCTATGGTTGTTTGTATAAGTGTATGAGGGATTCATTTGAGGATGCAGTTGGTGTACAAATGAACAATGTGAATGGGCTGTTATGTGCAGATGATACTGTATTAATGGCTGAGAATAAAAGTGATTTGCAGAATGAATTAAATCATTGGCATGTGGTGACAGGCATAATGGATATTCGTATAAATGTATCCAAAACTAAGGTGATAGTTTTTAGTTTTTGATAAAGCTAGATCAAGAAATGATTGTCAGCTTAGTGTAAATGTAAAATCGTTAGAATAAGTGAATGATTTTGTGTATCTGGGCAGAATGTTCTGTAAAACTGGAAGGGTAATTGGTGAAATTGACATACGGATGCATCCATCTTGGAGAGTAGTTGGATCTATGTGAACTGTTGCAAAGAATGAAGTAGTATCGAATGAGGCAAATATGGCCGTATATAAAAGTGTGTTAACGCCCACATTGTTTTATGAATGTGAAGCGTGGGTTTGTCAGGAGAAACACAAGGGCAAGGTGAATGCAGTTGGAATGAGATATCTAAGAAATGTATGTGTAAAAACTCATATGTACAGCCAGTAAAGAATGGTTGCTCAAGTAGTGTAGTTTGAAAGGGAATCCTATGGGTCAATGTGAAAGCAGCATGTTACGTTGGCTTTGGCATGTTGAGAGGATGAGTGTGGATCGAGTAAAGAAGCAAATATATAAAGGTAGAGTGTGTGAATCAAAATGATGGGGTTAGGGCAGATAAGAAGTTGCTAAATGTGGTAGACGAATGTGTGAAAAAGAGAAACACAAAGTGTTTTAAGAATAAATGAACAAGCATGACTCTGCGTGTAGATGTCGTTGTAGTGAAGGGGAGTATGCAAGGATATGGAAGTGTGGAAAAAGTTAGTGAAGATGGATTAAGTACGAAGTTGTAGTTTTTTGAGCTACCTTTATGTACAGTTCCTTGCCTACCTCATAAGTGAACAGCGTGATTAGGTATGTATGTGTGAATATTAATTTCAATATTATTTTTATTCCTTGATACATTTGAAAAATAAGTGAAAATTTATGTTTGTTAAAACTGGGAAAGCGTAAGTATGTCTGTTGCTAGGTATCCCCCTCCCCTCTTCTTCAAATTATTAGTTAATGTGAGAACTGCTAACGCAGAACTTTCTTTGAAACTTTCCACTGGCTTGTTCAAGTTAATTTTCAAAATAGGAATGTCTCTGATTGATTGATAAAATATGGTATAAGGTTAAATAAAAAGAGAGGTTTGAAAGGGTAAGTGATGCACAAAAAGTAATGGGCGTTGTTCTTTCCTTTGGCTTGAAAACTTAACCAGGATACATTTGTTGCATGTTTGCTAAATAGTTTCTGTAGAATTACATTTATTTCAAAGTATGTGATGATGAAAAACACACCAAAATGTTGTATTAAATATATTAATATTATCTTTCAATAAATCAGTGGAATACAAATTAAAATTATATTATTTTCTAAATTATATTTGTATCCTGTACACAACCTCCCTTATGATGGCCACACATCCTTTAGAGAACGTAGAAACCAAGTGCTTGGTTTCGTATTACATCCAAGTATATCCACAAGAGAAATGATCCTTTGAGTAGAATACTTGCCATGAATACTTAAACATGAACACAGTTTCATAAAAAGACTAAAGAAGAGATGTTCTTCGAGTGATGTAATATGTAAAACTGATAGTTAAATATTAAATATTAATTTTCAATAATCCAATATTTTCCCTGCATGTGAACAGAGAGTTCTTTTCCAACAGACCAAAACTCTAAAATTGCATTATATATTTTAGGTCAACTTGATACAGGTAAAGATTCAATGGTTGGAATATTGATTAATTTATAAAGGTCCATTAAACAGTTGATTTCGTGAATATTTTACTGCCATAATACTTTCCAAGAAAAGCCATATCTAATATTAAAAATAGTAATCACTATCCACATCAATTAATAAGACCAGTGGAAAAAAGTTATAATAGAGAGATTTTACTTATGGCTGTCTTTTCAATTGAATATGCTTTCCATCGAGTTCAACAAAGGATTTTGAAAGTTTTCCGCAGAAGACATTTTTAAATTTAATACATTTTCTGTCAATTTCAGAATGGGATTTTTAAAGTTTTGGTAGCGGGACTTTTTTAACCAATTTTTTCGAGGCAAAGTGATGATCTTTCAGTGATTCCCAAATATGGACACATACTTGAATTTATAGTTGACTTTCCAACCAAATATAAGCAGAGAGACACTGCCAAAGTACCTGAAACCACAAATTTATTATAATAAGTAATATTGATTGTTTATGTATTGTTGTAAATGTGTTCATCTAATCTAATTTTAACAATAGTAAGTCATATTAGAGTAGCTTCACACTAATTTGGTTTAGTAATTGAACTAACCCCAATACTCAACATATACATCCTACTTATCAGTTTAAGATACTAAATTAGCATTTTCAAATTATTGTTAATGAAATGCTAAGGTTGCAATGAAAATCTTCCCTTCAGTGACTATAAATAATTATTCAAGAAGACATATCCTGTTTAAGTTTTAAGCCATGTGAAAGTTTATGTTTAATTTTAGGATCAAAACTTCAAATGAAACAATGAAAG
>CABFOV010000095.1:72808-98197 GCA_902141375.1 Timema poppense
GGTTAAGGTGTATTTTGTCACAACTCCACAGTAAAAATATTTTTAAGTCCAAGATTTATAGCTCAAAAGAGAAAAAGAAAGTATGTACTTACAGACAAGATATCCTATTTTTCATGAAAATAAATGAACATTAAAACTTTGATTTTATATTAGAGTTCTGCAGTCGAGGAAGAGACACTTACTTATCAAATTGGTTAAACACTAAATTACCCTTCATCTTCAAGAAAGAAGCCAGCTTTTTAATAGAAGAGACAAAAAAAACATATTAGCTTAGAAAGTAGTCTTTAAGACCTTTTGAACAAACCATCGGATTAAAGTGTGGCTTTCCTATGCTAAATGATAGCATCAATTTTAAAAAATTGATAAAGGTCAGAGATTTCAACCCTGATCCAAAGTTTTATTAAACAAGTAAAAAGGTCCAAACATCATGTTTATCCTGTTTGTAATAATGCTTTATTTTTTACCTTCCAGAATTGTCCTACACCAGTCATGCTAACACCTTTCATACCAGTACATGTTATCCTGGGGGATTCCCAATGTTTTAATATATCAAATGAAAAAACCGCTAATTAAGGCCTAACAGCCTCTTCTGATTCAAGCTCAGTGATCATGCATCTGAAGAACTCTAAGGTTTACAACTTTTTGAAAACTATTATTTGTTTCTAATAATTATTTTAAGATATGAATATATATATGTGATTTGACTTTGTGAACAGGTATTTTAATATCATCCCTTCTAAAAAATGTTTCATAAACTCGCTTTAAAGAACATTCCTCATTCATACTACATGATAGTAGGAAGGTAATACACAAATAATTACTCAAAATGTTTCCATTTAAATAAATCATATTAAAACAGTATTAATTTCACCTGTTCACTAGCATTATCATATTAGTATTATAGAAAACTAAAGTTTGATAATTATTTTTCATGTGTATCACAAACTGATATGTGATGATGGGGTGGTATCTAAAGGATCAGTCTTAATAGATGAATAAAACTCAAGAGGTCGACTCAATAATACACCAACAACTAGTGAAAGATGGCCCTGGATGTAAGACAAACCAAGATGGTTCAGTGGTAGAGCATTGGCGCGCACATCCAAAGATATCAGGTTTGATTCTTGTGTCTAGGTTGTCATTTTTCACATAATTGATAATGAAAGTTTATTGAGTTTACACATTATTTGACTTAAAATATAAATTAGTCCGGTCTTATGAATCCTGAATTAATATTAATCTGGCTGCTAAATAGTTATATTTGGTTGATAAGTTAAAAATGCATCTTATGACTGCCAGATAGCATTTATCACCCAGATAAAATTTATTTATCGATCACATTTTTATATGGAGGTTTAAGTACCTGATAACTTTTATCTGGAAGTTAAAATAGACGTTGACATAGTGACACATTGTTTTTGATGCAGTTTCGCCTATCAAAATCTGTTTTTATGTTAAAATCTTGGTTCACGAGTTTAGTAGGCACTGGCCCAAACTCTAACTGTGTATAAAGTTGGAACATTTAATTCAAACCTTTATCAAAACTGACAAGCTATTTGTAGAGTTATAGTTAAATAAGAACAAATTATTTAACTGTGAAAATAATAAATAAAATTTTGTAAATGTTGCACCAAACTATTGAGCTCATTTTGGCAGACACCAAAATTAGTACTTGAAAGACAACCTAGCTTCTAAGCCCATGTGACGCCATCTGTTTCCTTGCATTCGTTTAGCCACCACTATTTAGCAATTATGTTGAGTGTTGTAGCCGCTAGCCAAGTTGTAGCAGTAGTAGCACGGTTTATAAGCATGCGTGTACCAGTAAAAACAGTACAAACCTTGTGTTTTCAGCATAAAAATTTATTTATCCGGCAGACAAATTCAGTTCATAATACGTGGAAAACTTTAAAATGGCTAATAACCTTTATCTGGTAACTATTTTTTAACCTCCCAATAGCAATATTTATCTGGTAGTCATAAGATCGGTCCTTAGAATATAAATACTCTTCTTCAAAGATTAGCAAATGAAAACAAATTGGGATGGCAATATGAAAAATAAATAAATATAAATAAAAACGTCTTACCTTAAAATCAAGATGAAAGTATAAACTGAAGAAACTTCAAGTCTTGTGTTTGTATCTCTTCACAAGATGTTATATGTAATGTTTTCCAAAAGTTTGTCAAAAAGCTAACTGATAGTCATAATCTCATTTCATGAAATACTATGTTAAATGCACAATTTAATAAACAAAAAATAATGTGTGGATGAGACCAGTATTTCTTTTAAATATTTTTATATTTTTACAAAGCAAGATAAACAAATAATCAAACGCTATTATTCATCCATTTTTAGAGCTTTAACAGCCCAAAGTGCCAATACATCACTGCATTAAAGTGCCGTTAGTGTGAACAAAGACGACAACGACAAACTATCATTAATGTGAACTGAGCCTTAATCAAAGTCCGGTTAGTTGAGTGTTAGTTTGTTGCATAGAATGTGAGTCTAACCTCTAGTAATTGGTTTCTCATAATCTTAATATCATCCTCTGCTTCATCCAGTTGCTCAGTGCTTGCCTGAAAAGCTTTTTTCAACCCTTCATTGCTCCCATTTATTTTAAATCTGTAAAATATAAGACATTAATAATATGACAGTTAATGTGAAAAGTTGCTGAACTAAAAAATTTAAAAATAAACTGAAACATATTTGAACTTAAGAAATTATAGCTTTATGAAAGTAAATATCTTTGTAGAGATTTATAAAAAGCTTACCCTCTTAAGAAAATCTTTCATATTAGTATTTATTAAAAATATATGTTAGGTAGCACATGTTTAATGTCCAGTAATGCCCCAGTTTACACAATTCTACTCATTTGACCTAATAGTTCAAACTAAACATAATATACAATATTTAAAGATTTGTTCAGTTTTAAATTATCTGAAAAAAATACTAACCACATTCTATAAAGTTTTGCTTATGATGATTCTTATCATGTTAGGAAATTGCCAAAAATAATAGTATTAATACTATACCTTATTTGATGAAGTTTTGATTTCAATTCATTTTTTGTATAGGTTGTAGCATCCAACTTGTAGACTAAATATGTAATTTCTGAATTTAACTTTTCTTTATCTTCTTTAAGAGTAATGATCTCATTTTCAAGAGATTTCACATATTCATTCTTATCACTTGATTTTTCTATTAGACAAATAGTGTAATTTACAGGAGCTGTTGAATCTGCTGCAAGTCCAGTTCTCAAATGATCCGATTCTTTGACAGACAATCTAGAAATGCTGTCATTTGATTTGAGAATAAGATCAGCTTTTTCTTTTTCTATATTGAGCGGTTGATTTTTAAGATTCGTTATAAAATTGTTTAGTTCATCCAACTCTTGTTGTAAATTGATATTTTGTGCATTTAGTGTTTTGATATCCAAGTCCTGCTCAGTTATTTTTGTATTATGAATATATAATTTTTGTTGTAATTTTGCTTTTTCCACTTTTAAAATCTCAATTTGTTCATTTTGCAACTCAGTTGTTTTGGCTTTGTTTTCCCATCCTTCTAAATCCTTTTTTATGGTGTCATTTTCAGCAACAACAGCTTCTCGTCGAGACTCGAGGATAGATAACTTTATTTGAGAATCATTCAATCTTTGGCGCAGTTCACTCTTTTCCCTTTCCAAGCCTTGGACTTGGATCTCTAACTTGACTAAGCTGCTTGTGGTTGCTCGAAGATTTTCAACTTCTTGATGAAGATGGTTTCTCTCACAGTTTAGTGTCCAGATTTGTGAGTCCTGCTGCATTGTCTTAGTAAGTAACATACTAGATTTGTCTTGGAGGTTAATCTTATTGCCCTCAAACTGGTGCAATTGAGCATCAAGCAGCTGTTTCTCTCCCATCAGCTTGCCCAGATCATGTTTTAGGAGATCACGTTCTGCAGTAAGGTTTTGTATCATGATATCCTGATCTGTTGCTCTCAAACTCGTGTTCTTCACAAATAATTTGAGGCCGGTGTTTTCCTGCTCATAGCTCTTGACTATGATCTCTAAGTTGGCCATTTTTAGCTCCAAAATTTGAAATTTCGTTTTAAGATCTTGTTTCTCTTCCTCTGTCTTCTTTAGCTGTAAAATATAACACTATAGTTGAGTTATTCAGTTAAAGGTGTTATATGAATTTAAATGAAATAATTACATTCACATGATCCTTAAATGTTTATACTTAACCCAATCACATTAACTATCGGCTTAGTATTTATATTCATGATATCAGGAAAAAGTTTGTTACCAGTATATCAACACACATTCATTTACCTTATCAACCAAAGTTGTTTGAGTGGCTTCACTTGTCTTCAGCAACTTCTCCGATGCAATCATGTTTGTCTGAAATTAGACATATATTAAAACAATATTGTTCAATTAAGATAAACGAGAGGTGTGAAATATTTCCATTAAAATATAAAATGTAATAGTTGATTAATAAAAATACTCCCGACTTAATTCCAACATTTATATAAAAATGTATAACCAAATCAAGAAAATCAAAGTTTATATATGTTACTGTTGAAGTAATAAATTAGTTATTATGCATAATGACTGGTAATTTTCCAGAGTAGCCGATATTAATGGTTAATGTGATTAAATATATGTAATTTTTAATTTTAACCAGTTATTTTACATAACAACAAAACCTGTTTGACTGAAGTGATAAATTGTAGTATTCTGAAAATCGAATTTATTATTTTAACCAGTTATTTTATATAACAACAAAACATGTTTGGATGAACTGATGAAAAAAACCTGTTTTGCTGAAGTGGAAAATTAAAATACTCTGAAAATATATTGGTTAGGTTACGTTAGGTTAGATTAGACAGATTCCATATCAAGATAACACCACACGTCCACATTCAATGAAATATGATGAGATTTATCACTTTAACCAGAGGGTGCTGGTTATTATTCATAATAACATAATAATGTGAATAATTTAACTACAGCATTAAAAATGTATCACATCCACCAGAATTGTTGGTTATTATACATAACATCTGGTGATTATGCTTATCAACATGATTTATTGAATTAACAGTAATATATATGTATTTTTAGCGTATATCATATATACACTACAATTCCTATGAATTGAAATATTAATATTTTTATAACATAACAATTGTGACTTTTTAGTGCTATGCCCACTTATCCTTAATCTAGGAAAAAAAATTACCACAGTAAAACATTGTTTTTCTCTCAGTTATAAATTTCCTCAATTTCTCAAATAATATTTTGAATTTTTAAATTTTCAATATTTCTTGTTCTCTGGGTGGTGGTCTCTTTACATGTAAATGTTTGCAAAAATTTCAATTTTTTACCACAAAAAGATGATTTTTCAATACATTTTGGAAGTTTTGAGCCCCCTTATTTTAATCATAAAGTTTTAGACTTTTATACTCATATGAAGTGGACCCTCTGCTTGCTTGCCATTTTGTTAGTAAGATTAATTTTAACATAAGCCTGATTTGTTATTTTAAAAAATTAGAAAAAAATAATGAGGGCTACTCCACTACCTACTCCCATCCCCCTGCATGGCTTCAAAAAGGTAGCTATGCTATATTCAAAAATTATCTGGCGGTTAATACCTAGTGGCCCAACACCCCTCAATATGTTAGAAAAAAATATCCTGGTTGTAAATCTGGCATATATTAATAATTATGATGTTATTTATTTAATTTTACTATATATCTATATAAACTAAAATATAGTAAAAATTGTTATCTAAGGTTTAATAAAAGATTGTTATAACCTATTGGAGAGAGTGATTGTTATTTAAAAGGCACAAAAATATTTTATAACCTAAAACACAACCATAAGAACATTACAAAATAGACTAGGGAAACAATTAAAACAAGTGAATTATAATGGCTTCATGTGTCCAAACTGATCATGCAATAACAGTTTCAAATATGTTTTTTGACAAAATAATATGAAATTGAATTAGTGGTATATGGTATACAAATAAATTCAAATTAAGAACATCATTGCTAGTTAGAGTAATGTATGATAGTAATGTAAGTTGTGTTACGAGAGAAAGGGTGTATAGAGTAGTTTGACTAAAAAAAAGGAGTCAAGCAAGGGAGTGCTCTTTCACCACTACACTTTGTAACAGTACATAGGGAAACTGGTCATAAATAGAGTGGCTCGGTAACTGGGGTAGGATAAGATGAAAACCAATTATGTTTACAGGTGACTTAATGTGATTGGAAGGGGGGGAAAGAGTGTGTGATGAAATTTAGCAGCGCGAAGAGTAGAGTGATAGTGATGACAAAGAAGATGATAAATTCTAGAAAATCTATCAAATTATATTGAGTACACTTGAAAGTTGTAAAAGGTGTGAAGTATCTTGGAAGACCGACTCAATACAATTGCAGGTAAACCAAAATAAGTGCTGCTATACCCTCTAACTAAAGGGAGCTGATCATTTAAGATAATACATGTGGACCATGAGGGAATTTTTGTATGGAGTGTAGACTCCCAGATAAACTGATAAGTGACTGAGCAACATTATTTAAATCTCATAGCTTTGTATAACATTTATTTAGCACCATTTTTTACTTCCCATTTGGGTTATACGCTCAAGTGCTAATTAATCTATTGGGTTAGAAATTGGGAAGGTCGAATTTAGAGGAAGTGAACCTGCATTTGCATAAAAGGAGAGTGGAAAACCATTTAGGAACACACCCCCAGTTCACCCAACCGAGATTCGGACCTCGATCTCCTCGTCCTCAGCAGTCTGGCTCAACTTTGTATAATACTATGAATTGAATGTCACATATGAATATTTTGATTAATCATTCCCAAACTAATAAAGCAAGTTAATAATGTTTTGAAATTAGTGATTGATATTGCCAAACAGCACCCAAACCACAATTATTGGGATAAGACATTGAATAATATCCACTGTGATTTGAATGTAGCTAATGTAACCATTTTTAAGTTCCTATTACCCACTTTGGTGGCCACATGGTCTAAAGCTTCACTCCCACAATAGACTAGACTGCCGATGGTGGAAAAATTGAGGTTCGATTCTGGTCAGGTGTAGTGAGGGTGGCTTTTCCTACATGGTTTTCCATTTTCCCTCCACACAAATAGGGATAACTTCCTCTAAACTCAACCTTCCTAATCCCTAACACATTAAAGTAATTAGTACATATGTGCGTAACTCAAATGGGTTGTAAGATGCTGTGCTAAGATAAAAAAAAATATAAAAAGTTCCTATTAAGTACCAATCAAATTAACATTATAGAGTTCGAAGAAGGATTGTAAGTATATTTGGGGTATCAACAGCCCCTAAATCTTCAATAGAGAAAATGTACTTAAGGGAAAATTTCAAGAGGAAGTATTGTACAATCCGATAAGTGATTTTTAGGTTCAAATTATGACATCCGAAAGGTAATACATGAGTTGGCCATCAATTTGTAATTTTGACCTCACGGTCCACAACCAAATACAACGATAATGATAAAATAAGTGCTTCCTGATGGTAGTACCTATTGGGTCAGCCAACTAGGAGGTGCTTTTGTTGGCTGCATGGTCTAAGGTAGGGGTTGGCAAAATATTAATCTCGCAGAAATTTTCAGTCAATCACATAAGAAAACTACAGCGTCTTGAAAAGGCAGGCATACCTTGCATTATTCGACTGGTACAGCTTATAAGATAGGGCAAAAGTGTAATCAGTCAAGGTAAGACTGCTACCTTTCAGGGTAAACGAGGTGTACCTAACAGGGTGTATTTATTTTATGTATTTTTTATAAAGGCAAGGATATAAGTAGTGAAGGAGATATTGACTTTAAGGAATAAATACAAGATGTATAGAAACAAAAAATGGAGTGGAGAAACAAATGGTGATCGCCGGACCTTTTATAAATGTAAAAGTCGATTGGGGCCCAAAAAGGTTGCCGACTCCTGGTCTAAGGTGTAAATCTCATGTTGTATTAATCTGCTGATAACAGGAAGATTGGGATTCGAATCCTGATCGGGAGTATTGAGGGAAGTTTTTCCAAAATGGTTTTCTACTTTTACATAAATGTGAGTTATGTGGGGGTAAAAAAATGGGAGGTGACAATAAGAGAGTGTAAGCATTACAGTTAAAGTCATGAGATGCTAATAACAGTTGATTTGAGTATATGGCAATAGTTCTTACTGATAAGTCTCCCCATAAGATGACAGACGGTTATAACATGGCAACTTGCCAGCCTTTGTCATGAAAATGTGGTGATTTATAAAACTTTGGCGTATCTGAACCTTTTGTAAATATGTGTATAAAATTATATTAGTTTTATCATATCTGTTTATGTGTAGCCTTATTAATTATATTATTTGATATACAATTTTCTTATTGTGACAAACTGTATCTGAGACAATGAATGTTCATGATCTTTTAGCGTAAACATTTTGATTTCAAGCCTCTACCTTGTTTTGTAATGTGAAAGAAAATTTGATAAAAGAGTAGTTATTTCTTTATTAGAAATATAGGTGTGGATATGGGGAAGGGCTTATCACAATATGCATAAAAGAAATGTGAAAAATGTCAGAAGTGAAAAACATGTATAGCACACTTGGGATATTAATGAAATAATTTGTACATGGGTATCACCAACATTAGCGGACTTATGAAAGTGATTGTACACTAGTGTTACCAACACTTGAAAAGACTAATGCAAGTATTTATTTGTATCAGAGTGTTATTAACGTTTGAAATAATGTACTCATCAAAGCATTTGTGCATAGACAGTACAATATTTGCCAACACTGAGAGACTAATTAAAGTACTTGAGACACTCATGCAAGTATTTTTAAGTTGCTACTAGCAATACTTTTAGACATGCCAATAGGATAGTTTGAAAACCTGAGTTTCTGTGAGTGTCTTCTTAACATTGTTGTAGAGCAACTGCATTTCCCCTAAATCTTGATCCAATTTAAACAAAAGAACCCGAAGCTCCAAATTCTCATCTTTTACAACTTCCATTTTCCTTTCTTGCAACACCACCTCATGAGCAAAACTGTTATTCTTAGATCATTGGCCATGGTTCATTCTTCCACCAACACATGTCTCTTTTTACACTAATGAAGAGTATCAAACATGGCTATGTCATGTTAACCATAGCATAAACTACATGCTTCTCTTATTTTAATCATAACAATAAATGAATGATTATTTCATGTTAGTCTTAAAAGTAAACACATGCTTCTTTCATATTAGTCTGTCACCCGCCTCGGTGGCATAGTTGGCAAACGCGCTAGTCATGTTGAGCTCGACTGCTGAGGACAGGAAGATAGAGGTTCAAATCTCGGTTAGGTGAACTGGGGGGTGGGGGGGTGGAGTGTGTGTGTGTTCCTAAATGGTTTTGAACTCTCCCTCCACGCAAATGCGGGTTGACTTCCTCTAATTCAACCTTCCCAATTCCTAATCCATTAGCGTAGTTAGTACTTAAAGCGTAAAACCCGAACAAGTAGTAAGACGTGTTGCTAAATAATAATAATAACATATTAGTCTGTCCCTTAAACATATGTTTCTTTGTTGTTAGGCTCACATTCTTCTTCAATGTTTAAAGAATATTATGTTGGGTACATTTTATAAAAGCATAAGTGAGAAATAGTTTTCAATACTAGCAAGCAAAAAGAGAGAACGCATAAGACAAAAGAACACCTTTAGTCATATTTAGGCAGAATAGTAGTAACTAAACAAAATAAATTTTATATATGTACAAAAAGATAGCTAAACAGAGTATAAGTATGAATTTACTATCCCTACACCACCCCATAAATGAATACCTATGACAATAAACAAACACACAAAAAAAATGATATGACCAATAATAATTTTTTTTATACTATTTCTAAATATTTCATACAGTTTTCATGTTTAACCTTAGAGAAATGTTTTGTCAATATATCTGCTAACATATTTTCTCTGAGAATATATTTGATATTAATTATTCCTGAACTTACATGCTCCCTTAAGAAGTGGTATTTAATGTCACTATGTTTGGATCTCTGGTTAGAGAGAGAGTTTTTTTGACAATGTATAGCACCTGTTGTCACAAAACACATCAATAAGATTTATGACTCTTTCTGGATCTATTTCAGAAATTAAAGTTTTGAGCCACAATGATTCCTGAATGGTTAAGAATCTGGGCAAATACTCTACTTCACAAGTAGCTAACAGGATGGTTTTCTGTTTTTTACTACACTACGAAATGAAGCTATTTTCTAATATGAAACAAGATCCTGCCACTGAATATCTGTTATTAATTTTATTACCTCAGCTTGAGTCCCTAAAACCCATTAGGTTTTCATTTCCCCATTTATTAAATTCTAACTTAAAATCAACTACTCCTTTAAATACCGGACAATTCTTTTGATTCTTAACAAATTAATTCTCTTGTAAAATAGAATTTATCCATTCAGTACGTTAACAGCAAAGCAAATGTCTGGCTGGGAAATTGGTAATAAATACAATAATACTATCTAAAGCTTTTTGATATGGGAGACGTAAGTTCTGTACTTCTTCCAAGACTTTATCTGGAAAATCTAGCCCACGGTCAAGTGGAGTTGACTCTGCTTTTGCTTTGATCATGTTAACCCTTTCCCGGCCCAAGGGCTCTCTCAAAGCCATCTGTTGGGCTATTTACTAACTATTTTATATTTAGTTGTTATTTTTTACTGTAGAGGTCTATCTTGTATTAAATTATTTATTTTCTTAGCATTGTTAGTTAAACTGTTAGTTTTGCTTTAGAATGGCCTCCTTACAAGATGAAATGATTGTTTTGGAGCTCAATAAACAGGTATCTGGTAGTGAATCTGATAGTTCTGACAATAACGATATTGATACTGAGTGTAATAATGTTAATGAAGATCCTGAATTATTTGATATAAGTGATGGTGACCTGAAAAACAATTTAAATGGGGGTAGTGATTGTGCTGGTGCTGTAAGGCATTTTCAACCACCTTTGATGACATTTACTGACAGGCTACAATTTGATGTCCCAAATTAATGTATGGGCAATACTGGTCCTGTGCATGACTTACCTGTAGGTTCCAATGAACTATGTTATATTAAATAGTGTTACGTAATAACATTTGTATAAAACTGAAGAACGGTGACAGCAAAGTACTGCAGTCAGGTAATGTGGCACGACAACAGGGATATTTGTGTTTTGTCAACCAATTGTGACCCTAGTGAAAGTATGCTGGTACAAAGGAAAACTGGTAAGGTAAATGAAAGGGTTATGGTTCCTTGCCCTCTTGCCCTAGTCAAGTATACCAAACTTATGGATAGTGTTGACAGAGCCGACCAGATAAGAAGCTATTATTCTTTGGGCAGAAAAAACAAAAAATGGTGAAAATATTTGTTTGGATTTGTATTGAACACTGACGTTGTTAACAGTTTAATAATCCATAATGAAAGAAATCAACCAGCATTATCAAGACATGTATCTACCCAAAAATCATTCAGACTTGTACTTTAGAAGCAAATGATAGGAAACGTTTGCTCGCGCTAAAGAGTTGGGAGGAAGAGAAGCCTCCCAATTAATGTACCTTCACCAAAAAAATCTATATAACATAAAAACAATTGAAGGCAGAAATAAAGTCTGTGCAAACTACAGCAAAGAAATAAAAGAGCTCCTTCAGGTGTAGGCATCCAGACCTCATGGAAGTGTAAGAAATTTGACCTTCCCCTCTGCAGAATTGACTGTTTTCTTGAATAGCACCAGAAAAGGGGAGTTGGAGTTGTAAACTGATTGTAAATATTAATTAAATAAATTGTTCATATTATAATATGTAGTTCCTAGTAATGCCAATGTGATCCCTAATATAATAATTTGTTTCTAAAAATGTCAACGTAATATGTTAATTACATCCTGAGTTTCTCCCTCTTTGTTTGAGCCCGTAAATTGACTATTTTAATTTCCATATCTTGCCTTTAGTTTTCATCCCTTGATTGGTGTCACATAGATTTCTTTTTGTAAATCTCTGTATAGGCATGCTGTTGTAACATACACATAATCTATGTCTAGATAATCTCTGGCCGCCATTGATATCAAGTAATGTATTGAGGTATATGTGATAACAAGCGAGAATATTTAGTTTAGATCGAGTCCTCATATTTGACTGTGCCCTTTAATGACAAGTCTAGCTTTGTATATCATATGAGGTTTCTTTTTGTCACCAAATTTTACTTTAAGTACCCACTTTTTCTTAAGGGACTTAACATTTCTTGGAATATCAATAACGGCAAAGGAATAATTTTTTATTAATATTATTTATTCCTTAGACATTGCTTTCTTCCAGAGCTTCATTTAGATTTACTGAATCATTTATGACATCTTGTTTTTTAACATAACAAGTAGGGGGAAGTCCCCTACCGCCGGACGGCACCTAGTGCCAGACACTTGTACTATTTCGGCAACTCAGAACGCGAGTGATTCAAGGACGGGTGAAAGGGGCGCGGGGGGCCGTAGTAATACCAAGTCACGGGACGCGGTTTGCCAGTGACGCACGTTACAACAGTGGGAACGGTTGTTTGCTGTTCTTGGCGGGAAGACACTGCGTCACATGATATTCAGGTGAGTATTACATATAATGTACCTGATTTGACCCTAAAGGATATTTGAAAGCATTGACAATAATCTCGTCCTAATTTTACAAACATATTTTATTTTATTTAAATAATATAATCTATTACGCGGCGCTTAAAGCACTTCTTCTTCTAAGAAGGCACAAAAGCCACTGTAAATGACGTCAGAATACACCAGTAGAGTCAGTGTGAAAATTTAAGAAAATAATATAATTATAAGAAAATAAAAATAACTTCCTCTTCTCAAAAGATCGATATGCATTTTTAAAAGGTAATTTGAGACAACTTTCTATTCTCGAACATTCTACTTCCATCCAGATGTTTTTTTTTAATATTCTATTTTATTTTTCTATACAGAAGCTTCTGGAATCTTCCGTGAGCATTAGATATATACGGAAGATGGTGCAATTGAACCTCACTAGGAGACCAGTCCTTGATGTACTCGGACTGCAACTCCTGTCCGCGATTCCTACGATCGTGTTAATCAGCCACCTCTCTAAATTGTTACGCTACGTGACATGATCAGTTTCCCGACCATTACAAATAGTGATTATTGAATAAATGAATAGTATCATACTTTACAATTGTGTTATTATTAAATACTAAATAAAGTGATTTATATCAGTAACACTTCAATTGGCGTCCAAACGTGGGACCCGTAACGAAACTCTTCAATTGGCGCTCGATCACGGGGCTATAAATACCAATTATATCATCAAAATACTGTACCACTTTAATTAGTGCTCGATCACGAAGCAATTATCAGTTAATTAAACAGTATCACTTCAAATGGCTCCTAAGTGTAGGGGCGAAATTCTGTAGCTTTACAATTGGCGCCCAACGTGGGGCATTATACAATAACTTTACAATTGGCGTACCAACTTAAGGGCTCGAAATACTACGAATCCACGAGGTAATTAGAGGCGCATCACCGACAAGAGCAGCAGAGAACAGTGCCGAGGACCGAGATAATTGGAAGCCGCACATCACCTACAATAGCAGCAGGAAGCAGCGCCGAAGACCGAGATAATTGGAAGCGACGCATCACCTACAATAGCAGCAGGAATCAGCGCCGAGGACCGAGATAATTGGAAGCGACGCATCACCTACAATAGCAGCAGAGAGCAGCGTCAAGGACCGAGGGAGGCGACGCATCGCCGACAAGAGCAGCAGGAAGCAGCGTCAAGTCGAGGACCGATGGAAGCCGCGTATCACCTACAATAGCAGCAGGAAGCAGCGCCGAGGACCAAGGGAAGCGACGTATTACCGACCATGGCGGAGGGAGCAGCTGGAGGTGGCCCACCATCAGATAAGTCAACAGAAACTCAAAACAATTAGTAAAAATCATTGTATGTCATTTGTGCATTTTGGGGGTGGAACAATAGGTTTTTTAAATGATTTAAATTAGGGGAAAACAACAATTAAACATGGAAGGGGGAACAGTAACCTTAGTAGAAGAAAGTGTAGTACAGACAATAGATGCAGGTCAATTCCAAATTTTATTTGAGACTATGAGATAACTAGGATGTAAAATAGATGCAACCAATCAGAAATTAGATGAATAAACAGGAAATAATAGCAGAAACCAATCAGAAAATAGATGCAACTAGACAGGAAATAATAGCAGAAACCAATCAGAAATTAGATGATAAACTAGAACAAATTAATATAGAACTAAGAACCAAAATCGAACAGAGTAGGGAGACTTGTGAGCAGAGATTTGGTTATTTAGAGCAAAAATTTGACCAATCACTAGAAAATACATGTTTAGGGTTAAGTTTGTCAGCAGGAGGGGGCATGGATAGACCCTTAGAAGCATGCGAGGTAGAATATCGGGTAGAAGGTTAGGTAGGGTTTGGTAAAGTATGTCAGCTGTAGGGTACATGGAACCCTGAAAGCATGCGAGGAGATATTAAGGTGTAAGTAAATTCTAAGAGTAGGCCATATTTTTTTTTGTTAATTGTAAACTATTGTTTAAGTAATAATTTGAGATAAAACTGTGCTAACAGGGCAATTTTGAGTTAAAAAAAAAGTTATATAATTTCAGTTTAAGAGAAAGTTAGGAGGTTGGATATATTAGTAGACGATCTTGGAAATATGAATAAAAATATTTTTCACCAATGACAAATTTTTATGAGTGATAGTCAAGATAAGGATTTTAATATCTATGTGGGGGGTCATTTAAAAAATTTAATTGATTAAATTTTATAGAGTTTAAGAAGGTATTGGTTAAGTCATTAAAAAAGAGTCACACACATAGTAAGCTAGTAAGCGAAAGTATAAGATTTAAGATATCTAAGGGAATTAATCTAGATATGCACTTGAGTGCTTATTACAGTAAGTTAAGGGGAGTGGAAAGGAGAGGCTAAAAATATCTTGTTTAAAAGCTTTTTTTTTTCATATGTAGGAGTTAAGGTGTTTTGGTTGAGGTTGAGGAGTTAAGGTTTATTCAGATATGGGAAAGCCATGATCTGGATTATGCAATCGTCGTAATGAGTTTAAAGATGACCCGAGGGCATCTAGCAGCGTCGAGGAATTAAGGTGTACTGGTTGAGAAGTTAAGATATATTAATACATGGACTTAGCTATAGGCAAGCCATGATTAATAATTTCATTTTCCTGGTGAGTTAACGAACCACCAAGGGTCAGATAGGTATTCACAAGCATAGAGCTAGCACAATGCAGCCTATAAAGAGTCAGTGATAATAAATGAGGCAGAGGCCTAAGCTTTTCACTAATAATATGCGATAAATGTCCAATGGTTAATTCTGGATTAAAATTTAAAGATATTGAGGAGATTATGAAGAAGTTTAAAAGGATATTCTGTGATTGCGTGATGGAACAGCCAATACTAATGTATTAACAAGAAAAAAAAAGAAAGCTAATTAGGGTGTTAGACCTAATTAGGCTACTATAACAGATTTTTATTATAATTTATTTTTATTTAAATGCCTAAGGAAAATAGGCAACATTCAAAAGGTTTTAATCAATAGAGACAGATACAGTTAAAGATTTTTCGCTAATGAGAAATTAATTATTCAATTAGAAGGGGGAAAATGATTTTAAATATTTCATAATGGTGTGATATATGATTTCATACTAACTTCAAGCGTGCCTTATGATCCCAAGATTATCGTCTATATATTTCAAGTATTTTAAACACAATGAGGTTAGGTATAAATAAAATTTTGGTAAGGTGATTCAGATGTTCTATTATTATCCTTTCTCTGCCTGAAACAATGTAATTATATTTTTCTTTTAAGTAGTTGGGTTTATTTTGTCAATTCTTCTTTTGTGTTTTTAAGATAATTATTCAGTAAATGTATCTAAGTAGTGGCTCATATAAAGATGAAGGGAAAGCTAAGAAAAAGCAGCCATTAGTTTAATCATCTCACACAGAAAAATCTACTTGCGTAGTGTGCTTAGAGGACTATGACGAATACAGCGCTCCAGCTGCCATGGGTGGGCTCATGAAGCCTGTGCTGACATTCCAGAAGGTTTAGACGCCTATATATGTGATCGGTGTCAGATGTTTTAAAACTGTCTGATGCTAGTGGTTCGAAGTGAAGTCTGTCCGGTACTAGGTGCCACTTACAGAGACTGCGTTTATTTTCACCAAAGTTTAATTTATGTTTTTTAATATGTTTATGCAGAAGTTGCATTTTTGTTTATTTATTTTGATTTTAAAGTTTGTTGACTTATCGAAGTCGTAAATAAAGATATATTTTTCGAAATAGTTTTTTTTATTTTTCCTAAAAACCTTAAGTGTCCGCCACTCGGGGACTTCCCCCTAATATTATCAGACTAGACCTTGGGTTTAGGCTGTCTTGAAGAATATCTGAAAGTCGACTTTAGCTACTTTTCTTAATTTATTCGCTCCTCTTCTTTTTCATGTTCTGTGTCAGAAAAACCTCATAAGATTTCGTCTGAAATTCTTCACTGGAAAAAACTTGTGAAGAAGGGTTCGATTTCTCTTCTGGAATTTCTTTAGGTTTGGCCTTGCTCTCAAGAAACACAACATCTTGACTAATTGTGATTTCCTTGCTTTTAGGATCAATAGGTCTGTAACCTTTGGTGTTTTCACAATGCCCTAAAATGTTTTTTGTGACTTAGGTTCCCATCTCTTCCACATAATTTAGATATGTGAACCATGGCTTCAAATCCGAAAACTCTTAGATGTGGCAAATTAGGCTTTCTACCACACCATACCTTATGAAAGATTTTATATCACAGAATAGTTGTAGATGATAGATTTGTATGATAATCTGCTTCGACCCAATAGGAAGACCCCAGTGGGAGGCCTGCAGTTAGGATCATTGTCCTAGCCTTTTCGACCAGTGTCCTGTTTGTCCTTTCAGTCAGCTTGTCCTGCATAGGACTGTAGCTGACAGTTAGCTGGAAAATTCCAGCAAAGCTAAGCATCTGTTTCAAACTCTCATTAACATATTTACCTCCAGTGTCCAAGCGAATCTTCTTGATCTTGTCCTTGGCCTGTTTGTGTCTCAACCATTGTCTTGAATTTAGAGAATATTCTATCAGCCACAGACTTTTCTTTTATGAAGTAAACAAATATTCTAAAGGAGTATCTGTCAAAAAATGTAAGGAAGTATTTTCTTCCATCAATTGATGTCATCTCCATTAAAACACACAAGTCTGATTGCACTAACTATATTACAGATTTACCACACATTTCATTTTTCTTGAATGGAAGTCTGGCCTGCTTATCCATGATTCACAGTTCACGTGGTTCATCGGCTAAATATTTAGGGTCCATACCATCTAAAATTTGGCTGTGTATCTTCATCCTGTTCTGATTGAGGTTGTTGAGTCCCCTATGCCAATTATAAAAATTGGATTATCTTGCTCTCGGTGTATCCCAGCAATACGTTCAATTTTTAACAAGGGATATAGCAACTAATCCACCATCACTGTCATGAACATAGTCTACCGTTTGATAAAATGTGTCAGTTTGACCTTTCTGAACTATTTTATTAACTGATAGTAAATGAACTGCCAAGTTTGGAATGTGGAACACATAATTGTTACTACTTCTAAAGTAGTGTAGCTTAAAAATAATTATAAATCAATGGTTTCTGACATATCTGCAACCAAATCATAATTGTAAGCAACTGCCACCATGGTTCCATTGGAAGTGACCTTGGAAAGTCTATTTGATTTGAATGTAATATGAGTTGATGCGCATGAATCCAGAAACCAATAATCCTTTTACTTAATCTTATCATTATAGGCCAAAAAAAGCTTTCATATCTTGGGCTGTAGCAGGCTTTTCATGAGGATAATCACTGTGCCTTACCTTACCTCGATAATTCATATCAGTCCTATGTTAAAAATATTTGGCAATACGGCCAGGGTTGCCACAGCTAAAACACTTCATAGTGGGTGGGGTTTTTTTTCTTAACTTTGTGACGTAAATAAAACCATTCCATTGGTTAAGGTAGAATTATTCAATTTGACATCTTGCAACAGCTTCACTTTAATATAATCACCTGTAATTTTTGTACTGGATCTTTTGAGGACCATTATTATTGACTTATAATTGTTGGGTAAACCAGCAAGTAGCCGTGTTCCTACCCACTCATCACTTACATGGAATCCCATCTCATTTAATTTGTATGCAGTTTATACAATCGTGTCATAATATTGGTCCACAGACCTACAGCTGCTAAGGTTAGTAGTAACTAGTGTTCTTAGTGGCCCCACTCTCATAGTCCGGTCAGAGTCTTTGAATGCTTTTTCCAATGCATTCCATGCTTCAGCTGCGGCCTTGGTATTCTTTATGTGAGAATAGTTTGTTTTTTTCTCCACTAACAAAATTATTCTAAATAGGGCTTTCCTTTCTTTACTCCTCCAAGAATCCATCTTAGATGTGTCTTCTGTCACAAGAGGGTCTGTTTCTTATCACATAAAACAGAGCATTGTGCTCCAGGTAAGCTTTCATTGCTAATTTACAGCTAGAGTAGTTTTCTCTATCAATTAGTTTTTTTTACCATTGATAATCCACCAATTAATTTTTTTTTTTTCAATTTGTAGTGTAAAACTTTCAAAAAACTATAGTTTGTAAACATACTTATCCCTACACTAAACACAGAAAATGTAAGCACTTATTTCTTCTCTTTTTTTTACTTTATTATGTCATTCACACAGTGTAAAACTTTGCCTGAGCTCATAACCATTGTTTGATACATTAAATAAAAGTATAATAAGTGAAAAATAGTTTTTAATACTCATAAGTAAAAAAAACCCACATAGGATAAAAGTATGCCATCGGCTATATTTAGATAGAAGAGTAATAATAACCAAACAAAAGAAGTTTGCTACACATTCATAGTTATAAGTATACACAGAAAAGGTATGAATTTACTATCTCAAAACATTAAATACATAGGTCTGTAATATTAGTCAGAGCATTAAATGAATGCTTCTTTCATGTTATTTGGAAGATTAACACATGCTTAGTTCAATACTAAGAACAGTAACACATCCTTCCCTAATTTTAGTTTGAACATTATCCTATACTGCTCTCTTGCAAATCAGAACTTTTGTTTTTAGCATTTTGTCTTGCTAACCATTCGGGTTATAAACTTATTTACTAACTATGCAAATGAGTTAAAAATAATCAAAGTTAATTATAGGAAGTGTACCCACATTTGCGCGTAGAGAGATTGGGAAATCATTTAGGAAAGACCACCCTCAGTACACCTGATTGGGATAGAACCACAATATCTCTGTCATCGACAGTCTAATATATTTCAAGAGTAATGCCTTGAGCCATGCGGCCACTAAAGCGGGTGTCAGAACATTAAACACACGCATTTTTGTGTGGGTCTGAACTTTAACACATGTTTATTTTTATGTTAGTCTGAATATTAACACATATTTCTCTCATGTTTCAGTAGTAGAAAATAAATATTTAAATCCACTTTTTAATATGGACCAATTAGGTAATCCCTCTATATTAATGTAATTAATACAACTACTCCTCAATGCAGTTCTAATAGACCTTAATACTAGTTTCAATAAACCAGAACTCAAATTTCCTCAATGATTAGGTACTTATCTTATATTTAATTGACTATTAGAATTATTTAAAAAAGGCTAACCACATGATTTCAAATCTCAAGTGTATTTTCACTTTTCAGACATGAAAATTAAAAATACATATTAAACATGTTTAATCAAATACCATTCAAATCTAGACTTAATAACAGCATTTAATATTCAATAGAACCCTAAATATTTAAATGATGTTAGCCTTCAACACACTTAATATAAATACAACTTTAAACTTAAATTAGAACAAACAAATTAACTAACCAAATCTAACAACTGTGAAAGAAATTATAAAATTGTACAACTACAAATACTGATACAACTATTACTTTTGAATCTATTTTTTCTATAAATAGTATATAAAAAATTAGTTTTTTCAAATCATGACACATACATAAATTTTTATGGGTAAATATGTATAATACAACAAAATTAACACCAATAAATAAATAACAATAAATATGGTTTTAGATATGCCTTGCTCAACCAATATTACTAAGGAGGGCTATTTCCATCCAAAAGTAACACATATTAAAAGAAAAATGACAAATTTCCCAAATTAAATTTTTCTAGCCCCAAAACAATTTAAAAAACAAAAAATAAGTAATTTATAACAGTTAGTATGAAATAGAAACTTGAAAACCTATAACAAAATAGGCAACTTGCAAGAAAGGTCTACTATCCAGTAAATGAGGAAATATGCACATCAATAACATTTACATTTATCATGGTAGCAAACACTGCGTAAATAAACAAATAAATATTGATCATAATAATTTAATTGATTTATGAAAATTACTAGTTCCTAGCATTTTACATCATCAAGGAATCACATTTCACTTTGTGTGATATAACAACCAATAACCTATACCTTTACCCTTAATTTATCTAGCTTTCTAGCAGTAATACATTATCTAACAATT
The DNA here is from genome assembly GCA_902141375.1 of Timema poppense. Taxonomy (NCBI): domain Eukaryota; kingdom Metazoa; phylum Arthropoda; class Insecta; order Phasmatodea; family Timematidae; genus Timema; species Timema poppense. The sequence continues at coordinate 93,433 of CABFOV010000095.1, forward strand.
ACCTAATACCCCAATCAATCACATTTTATTCAAATAATTTAGTCTATAATGCAAATTTTGAGTGTAAAAACTTGTGCATGTATCTAAACCATTAGTTTTAAAAGGTGTCAAAGATACTTAACCATTTTCAAAGCCAACAACCTCACCAACTAAGTATAGTAAATGTAAATAATAGTTTTAACATATGAAATAGTAATTACCATGGCATATTATATTTTACACTTCACAAATTGACAACTAAATATTTCTTAATGTACTTTCTATGAGGACTTCATTTTTCTAGCACCACATCTTACAACCCATTCAGGTTATATGTTACCTGGACAATAAGTGAAACAAGGTGCTAAATATGAATAAACAAACAGTCTAGCCCTTAACAAAGTTCTAATTAATGTAGAGATGGGATCCTCAAACTATAAAATACCTCAAATACTTGAAGATATTCAACATTCAAGGATTTGAGAAAATATCAAATTCAAGAATAAAATCCTTTAATTGTTTTATTAATTTTTTCAAATTAGAAAATTAAGTTTGTTTTAATACTCAAATACTGCTATTTGATGATTCAGAACCAATTATAATTATAGGATGAACTTAACAACAAGGCCCAAGACCAGTAATTTATTATTTAACTGAATGTATGAATGATGTAGTGAAATTATAATAATAAAGAACGTTAAAATTTAGTTACTATTTTTAATATTCTGTTATATTTATATTTTCTTTTAAGTTCATCCCAAGATTCAGATTCAAATTAGAGATTCAGATACAAGATTCATATTATTAAAATAGTGGATTCAACCCAGCTCTAAATTAAAAATAAATGAACCATTTTAACCAGATATGGAATTATTATCATTAAGATAGCTAGTTGCTTAAATAAGTTCTACAAATGGCTTATTTTAATATTTTGTTTAAATTTTATAAAATATGGATGGAAAGGCAATATTACATGCTCAGTTGCTCCTTACCTCGCTGTAGCAATCTTTATATTGTGTGGCAATCTCATTTAGATCAAGCTGAAGAACACTAATCACATGATCTTTGATATTGAACTGTAAAAGAAAACACAACATCACTAGTAATACTACTACAATAGTATTATTAGCAGTAGTACTGTAATATATTAAAAAAAACTCAAAATAATAAAGATACAAAGATAGTTTACTTTACCAACTAACATATTCAATTAAATTTAATTTACTATTCACATCTAAATAAATATAAATAGTTTATCAAATATTTTATATGAAATACAATCATGAAGCAACACAAATAATCAGCTATATCAAGGTATAACATTTCTTGTTAATTCGTAAAAATCCATTTATGCATAAACCAAAATAAATAATCATGTTTTACCATGCACTTTTTATTATTATTATTTTTATAAGACATATGCTTACCTGAGCACTAGGGAATCCAATTATGTTGAACAATGACACGATGCAGTTAGGATAGTCTGTCTCATGCTTCAAATTCAATTAAAAACATGATAAAGATGAAAAGTTTTAGTTTATTCAATAAAGTATAAGAACTAGAAGACTATTAAATTTAACACAAAGTATTCTGATAGAAATAAAATGCAATGATTTACTGTATGTAAATCATAACTAGGGTTGGGTGGGTGGGACTTTTTTTTTNACTTTTTTTTTAATGTTGTGTCAAGTATTTTGATATTGTGCTAAGTTTTAGGTCATGTCTGATATCTATAAAAAATATATTTTTATGACTTCTTGATTCGAAAATAAATGTGATACATAGGAATTTCAGTATTTAAAGGTTATATAGAAAATTATTAGTGATTTCAATAAACACTATATTTAATAATATACACTTATACTTCAAAAATAATTATGTATATATGATACATACATTTTATTAAATATTATACTGGATATTAAGAGTAAACAAAGAGAAAAAATATAATTTTCAAGTCAAATAGTTAAACTAAAATGTACTTATATGAATATATCTAATGACAAAAGGGTTATTAATTTTATAATAAAAACACATATATTTTAAATTAATCGAAATAACTTTAGTAAGTGAAATAATTAATTTTTAAATAAACTTTTAAGTAATAATTGAACAATTCCCAAGTATTATTAAATTGTATATTTATCAACATGAATAGTTTAAAGAATAGTGTTAAAAAAAGGTGGATAGATTTAAGTTAGAAACAACCTCTTTAATTTCCTTTCCATCTGAAGTGGCTGTTCTCTTATTTCTGACTTCAACACTATCTCAGACAGAGCTTCCCCTCCTTCCAAAGAAATATTAAAGTAGTGGACATTTTTATGTTGTACAGAGTATTCTTTTGCATTGAAATTTACTTCACACTGTCTTTCCCAACACTACAATAAGACACTATTCTCGACTTAATCTATTTTTTGTCAACTAGATAGTGACCTTGATGATATTCTTAATGCAGACTGAAGCTAACTAACTCTTGTTGTTAGGTCTTTTCTCAGTTCTTCCAACCTTTAACTATCTTCTTTACAAGCACAGTTGCTTACTTAATTCCTTGACATCCTTTCCTCCAAACAACAGTAAATAGTACAAATGAACTCAGTTTCTGTCAACTTGCAAGAAATATAGTGGATATATTATTTATAAGTATTTAGGGGAAACAAGACTCTCTTCACTTTTTTAAATACTTATGGAAGAAATTACCAGGAAAGAGGGATAGTAACAAATAAAATGAACAAGCATAATATGGCAGCCAATACCTCTTTGTTCAGTGGCAGCAAAGTAAAGTATGAACTATGTGCCTCTTTTTATTGTAAGGGCCATATAGTGTTCGTTCCTTCTTATATGTTTATACCACTCTTTATTATACCTTCTTCCACATATATAAGACAAATCAATTGAGTGAGTCATCAGTGTGCATAACAGTGTTTCAATGTCCAGGAGGAAATAAATGATCCAACCAGAATTTTTGGATTATCTGCCCAGCCCTAGTTAAAAATCATGCATTATCTGAATATCAACCAATATTTAATGTTATACCTACTCAATATTTGATTATCATAATTTGAATATTTTATTAGCGGAGAGAAAAGTTGCAACTGTTACAATATACTTTTAAATATAAAGTTATCCCTATGCTAATTTCTCTAATAATTCTTTGTCAATAGCATCGTTAATATTTTATTTGGAAGGAAAGTGAAAGGTTATAATTCAACTGATAGAAAAATGTGTAGAGTAGCGACATTCTTTTATTAATATCTACAAATTTGTTTTAAAATAAACAAAATATATATTATTCTTATTTACTGGTATAAAAGCCATACATTATACAGTAATATTCTTTGAATAAACAATGGTTTATGATTTGGACCCTATTTAGGAATAGCATTTTGTCAACAAAAGAATTACACATAGGTCATTTATTGTAGTAGTTTTACAGTAAAAGGATTAAACAAAAAATATCACAACTATAAATATAAGTGTTGTATTTCAAAAACAAATGTAATATTGTAAAAACTCAAGTAATTACCTGCATAGTAATATAATCAATAAATTTGGAACTGTGAACCCATAAAAATGTTGTGAGATAGCTTCAGTAAACATTAACAAAATTTAGATGAAGGCCGTGTGTTGTTTTGTGGGATTCGAAGGTTTAGATTTGTGGTGTGTTGAGTACAAGTTTAGGCCAACCTATGGCGTTGTTGCACCATCGTATGGAATATAGACCAATTATGAAATGGGACAAATATGAAACAGGTACACTGTTAAATGGTTAATCTCTCAGAAGACTGTCTACATTCAACTATGAAGTAGAGTGTGAGCAATGCCGAACTTAAGATCCATTCAAAAGGCTGAAAATGTATAGTACTAATCTCCTCATTTCACCCAACATTGTTCGTAATAATTTAAACAGCTTTGTCAGGTCAAAAGAAAAGACTGAAGCTCTTAGTTGTACTGCAAGGTTGACTGTTCATTGCTGAATGTTTATAATGTATGATATCACTGTATAGATGGCAGCACTTTGAATAAATATAAATATATATAGAAAAACTAAAAGTTGTGTTATATACTGTATTATTATTATTATTATATTATATTTATTAATTGCTAATGAGTTTGGGACCTACTTTCATTCCATTTATAATTCAGCTATTCCTGTCTTACCCTGCCCCGTTATTGAAACTAGTGCACCCTTGTATCCTTGCCACATTACACCCTTGGATGTTGCTAATGCTATAAAAAAATTGAGTTCTTCTAGATGTGCCGGGACAGATGGAATTCCAAGTTTTATTGTTAAAGGCTGTGCCAGCATTTTCTGCCCTCTGTTAGCCTATATTTTTAACATTAGCCTGTCAAATGAAACTTTTCCTCTTACATGGAAACAATCTGTTGTCATACCTATCTATAAAAAAGGGGTAAGAACAAATGTTTGTAATTACAGACCAATTTCCCTCTTAAACACTTTCTCCAAAGTATTCGAGAAAATCATACATGAGCATACTTTCCACCACCTTAAAAATAAACTATCAGATAATCAACATGGCTTTATAAAAAATAAATCTACTGTCACGAATTTAGTAGAATTTCTTGGGCATGTTGCCCCTCAAGTCTCTGCCCAAGGTCAGGTTGATGCTATTTATTTTGACCAAAGTAAGGCATTTGATTTATGTCAGCATAATATTATTCTCTCTAAGCTTGGTAATTTTGGACTCTCTCACTCTTATGTAAATTGGTTTAGCAGTTATTTGCATGAAAGATCATTCATTATTAAAATTGATTCACATACCTCAAA
>CABFOV010000095.1:98298-125174 GCA_902141375.1 Timema poppense
ACCTGAAGATGTACCTTTAGGTACTTCGGGATTGTATCAAAAACTAATCTATGTAATTTTTCTTTTAAATCCTAAATAAACAATGATTGATTGATTGATTGATTATTATTATTATTATTATTATTATTATTATTAAGAATGTAATAATAAGTAACAAATCCCTGAGAAAAGCAATATGCAAACCTTCACAACTAAGGATAAGGGAATTGGCCCGTCAATATATCACCAAATCCAGACCAGCCCCTAACCTCAACCTTAGGTAATTCCTCTCCTTCCTACCAGCCAAACTAAATATTTCAACTAATGAATAAAATAAAGACTTAAATCAGAGTTTACATGTATAAAGTAGAATTAAACAAGAATTTAGGTCATAATTATATGTCTTCCGTTGGATTAAAAGGAATAAAAGTTCCCAATTTACCCTAATGCCAATGGACAATGAGGTTATTATTAACTCATATCCATCTAATTGTTCCCATTATTCTTTCCGGTAGGTACTACCTTTCATAAAAACACTAATGTACCATACTTCGAATTAAATGTGGATTTCTAAATAGTTGTAGGAATATTTAATTAACAAATGCATCTATAATATTTATAGTTCATTTACATCACAATACATTGCACTATATTAAAATTGATATGTAAAAGCATAAATAATTAGTATACATAATATTATCATTCAGAATATAATAGGAAAATAATAATGTATTTTAAAAATTAAAAATATTTGTATCACAAAATATTTTCATTATTAAACTTAAGTGACAGTAAAAACATTAATGTAATTTATTTAAACTTATCCGTTAGACCAATTATAACAGCTTAGAAGAGGCTCAATTTACTAACAACTTGTATTTTATCACAAAAATAACTGAAAATAAAATGAATTACTATTTTTTTTAATAGTGAAGTAAAATAATGGTTAGCTTTAGACTGTAATGAATTGTTAGAGGCATTACTTGAAATTTACACTGCTCTCTATTTGACAGTTCTTGGTTCCTGATAGTAATATAGATTCTTAAGAAACATAAATTGATTAAGTGATTTATTTAAATGTTAGGCACTTGCTGTAGGGATGTATTAGCTCATATGTATACTTTTTATTTATAATGATAAAGGTTAAGTCTGCAACATAAAATAATTGAAAACAAAAATATTGTTTTAACCCAGGTATGTAAAGCTCATTCGATCATAAGGGCCACATTGAAAATTTTAAATACCAAGGGGGGCGCATTTCAAAAAATTGAATATTGCCAATACCTCAATTGTATTATATTTGGAAGAAGGTATAGGAAAGGTGGATAGAAACATATAAAAGGGGGACGAACACAATATGGCCTATACAATGAAAAGAAAAACACAGTTCACACTTTACACAGCTGCCAATGGACAAAGAGGTAATGGATGTCTCTTAAAGAAAATCCATTACCTCTTTGTCCATTGGCAGCTCTGTAAAGTGTGAACTGTGTTTTTCTTTTCATTGTATAGGCCATATTGTGTTCGTCCCCCTTTTATATGTTTCTATCCACCTTTCCTATACCTTCTTCCAAATATAATACAATTACCTCATAAAGCGAAAAGAGGTTTTCCTTATAGAGTTATATCAATACCTCAATTAAAAATAACTCCAGCTTATTACCTTAGTATTTAAATGGGAAAAGAATAACCCCTCTATAAAACAATAAGACTCACCCTATATTTTTTACCAACAAATATGAAACCTTTTATTTCCGGCAATGGTCTGATTGTCATACTATAAATGTTGTGCCAAAGTCACTTTTATCGATTGCTAAAAAATGTGTATCTGTAAGTCATGATCTCTCGGGTGTTTGGTTCCATTTCATGTGAGAAATAAACTGTCAACACACTTATGTGCTGCCAAAACCAATTGCACACAGTGAGCGTAAAAATTTAACAACTTTTGGGAATCGATCCATGTCAAAATTGGTACACCAGCTCCAGATTTCTTCAAATTATCTCAAATTTAGAAATATCATATTCTCAAAAGTGGTATTTCCATGATGTTTATAAAAAGAAGAATATGGTCTCATTGTTCAATGGTTCATTAAAAGGTTTGCAGGCAGCATAAAATCACGGCTATAGACCACAAAATTGACGTGCCTGTTTCAACTGAAGTAACTTATGAATTGGTCAATTCAAAATGACTACCAACATATTAAAAAAATTATAATAGATGAGATGATATATAAGGTTTGAGTCATTACAAAACTATCAGCTTAATATAATATATGCTTATAATTAAATTATTTATCTGTAAATACAAGTGTGTTTGGAAAAAAATCCAAGATAATATATATATATATTTATTATAAATATTTAAAGTGTGATTTAGTTTTTTACTCAATTAAAGAAGAATAAAATGTATGTGAATTTATGATTAGAGTACAACTAAAGTCAAGTGATGTAACAAAATTGTATTTAACATATTTTAAATTCGAGACAAACAACCAAGGAATATTGCATAGCATATAGCATACTTAGCACCCCAATTTTTTTTAAGTTCACATAAAAACATAACATTGATAAATATATTATGAAATAAATATAAATAATATAACAATGTTTATATATAAATATCTTAAACTAAAGACTAAAGCTAAATTACTTTAAATAGCATAGAACACAGCAAATAGCACCTAGTAAAACATCAATATAAATAACTGTTTTTATCCCTTACACCTTGGTAGGTAGCTAATTGAAAATATAGGGAATAATGTTGGTCACTAAATAAACTTATGGGTAATAGTAATAACAATCAATATATCAGCAACCATATAGTAGCTATTCTGGCTACAGGCAAACATAGTAGTAATGACTTATTGATAAGAATGATAATTACGGACAACATTTTTAGGGATGGTTGGAAATACACTTGGGAGAGCAACTGATGAAGGGTGACCTTAATGCTAATGTTGGGAAAGAAAGAAGAAGATTTTAAGAAGTACTAGGAGGAAAGGGTGGGGAGTAAGAGAAAAAAAGGAAATAGACTTTTACAATTGAGCCCAAGAAATGGAATAGAGGTTGGAAACAAGCTGGTGTAGGAAAGGCATTGAAAATAGCAAAGTAAAATTGGGATGGTAAACTAAAGTCAGAAATTGATTATTTCCTCTTAGAAAAAAAACAACAAATCTAAAAGGCTAGAGGAAAGTATGTCAAACAGTGAACAAAGAAAATAAAACAATAATATTAACTCTGAGTAAACAAAGGAGAGAGAGAGGACTTTCATATAAAGTTAAAAGGATATTGCCCAAGGATGAGATAAAGGTAGTAGAGACAGGTAGAAAAGGTTTAAAGAGTGCTTGATAGAACCTGTGGAAGAACAAACAGACAAATGAAATGGTATAAAACTTCATGGTGGAGCAGTAAGGTAAAGGAAGCAGTGTAAGAAAAAAACACAGCAATAAGAGAATGGTTTACAAAAAAAAATATGCATAGGATAAGTACAGAGATTAAAGGAGAAGCACAAAAAAATAGTAAAATGTTTAGCAATAATACAACAGCAATACAATAATTCAATAATGGATTGATAAAAATAAACTACTTAAATAAAATTGTGGTATAGTGTGTTAAGATAGTGACCAACTGTTCTGGTTTGTCAGAAACTGTCCCAATTTTTACTCCAAAATTCCCTATCCCGGTTTTCAGTGATGAGCACTGAAACGGAAAATTTTACTTTGCCTTTTTACTCTCTTTTCTCTATCTCTTTGGTCTCTTGTCAGCTCCAGACAGCTTCAGAATTTAGTTTCATTTTGTATCTGAATCTATTGTCATCCAGTGTGTGCCAATCATTTTCTATTATTAGTAAATCCTGCTGAAATACCTTCCTGCTCATTTTCGCTCCAACCAGTCAGTGTGGGAGATATTTACAAAGAATGTAGCATGTTTTGTAGTCTGCAGTGAGTGTTTCAAAGGTTTAACCTTTTGTAAACTTGCCTTCTACACTATGTAATGGAAAAGAAAGATGTTTTAAAAAATGCAGGTAGATCAGCAAAGTACCATTTTAAATTAAAATTGATTTTAGTTGTTCTTGTCTTAGCCTAATAAAATAAAACAATTATAATAATTAAAGTAATATAATATACTAATACATTTCTTGATTTTTGCCTTATGTAGAGTGATTTTGCCCCATCCTGTAAGTGTTCCTCTCTTTATACTCACCAAAGGTCATCACTGAAAGGATGTGTCCCAGGTTGACTCCTTGAAAAGTTGGTCACCTTATATTATGGGCAATGTTAAAGGAAAACAAGGCGGAATAAGGGCAGTGTGGAAGGAGAAGAAAGTGCCAGAGGATTGGACAAAAGGTATTATAGTTCCAATTTTCAAGAAAAGGGATGGAAAGAAGTGTGTAAATTATAAGGCCATATATATATATATATATTGGAAAGGAGAATGAGAAAAAGTATAAAGGGAAGGTGGAAGGAGTAGCAACATGAGTTCAAAGAGAAGAGGTCAGCGATAGATTTAATATTTGCAATTATATATCTGATGGAGAATATATATGAACATGGAAAAGACTTGGTAATGGTGTTCATGGATGTGAAAATACTCCACATGATAGTTTGGATAGAGAGAAAACATGGATGGAGATAAAGGAGGCTGGAGTAGAAATAGGAGTAATAATGATAATGGAGAGTATTTCTTAAAATTTTTTTTATTATATTTGGAAGAAGGTACAGGAAAGGTGAATAGAAACATATAAAAGGGGGACAAACACAATATGGCCTTTACAATGAAAAGAAGAACACAGTTAACACTTTACACTGCTGCCAATGGACAAAGAGGTAATGGATGTCTCTTAAAGAAAATTGATCGTCACCGCCCAATCCCCCGACCTAGGTTTCATTCTATCGGAACTCATCAGGGAGGAGTTTGAAATGCGCAACGCAACTTCCTAATAGAGAAAACCAAAAAACACAAAAGAGGAGAAAAAAGGAAAATGGTAAAGAATAATAATAAATGATAGAACACATAGATAGGAACAAATAAAAGGTATAACAAAAAGGACAAAACAGGAAAAGGACATGGATGCGAATATATAATGATATTACTCTATAAGGAAAACCTCTGTTCTGAGGTTTTCCTTATAGAGTTTAAACAATTTTTTTGTAATTCCACAAACAAAGAAGATATTTTGGCTTGTCAAGTTTATGAGATTACCCGTAAATGATAACAAACACTTACAATGCAAGCCACTATTTAAAATACAAAATAAAAGTAATGCACCAACTATTTAGTAGGCCTAGTAATTCTGATCACTGTAAAGCTAGAGAGCAAAAATAGTTTACACTATCTCAGCCAACATATTGTGATACTGTTTCCCAGTGATTAGTGAAATACAGTAGATAACATTATGAGACACTTCAAACCTTTAAAATGTCAAACCTGGTGACAAGTAAATTGTGGTGATCTTAGCAGTGTGAACTGTAAACATGGAATCCAATTTCAGAGTGATGTTCATTTAGAGGACATTAATTCTATAAATAAATAAGCTAAGGATTTACAAAAAATACATTTTACAAATCTAAAATTATGTGTACATGTGTATAAAAAAATTAGTTGTTTATTTTGTTAACATCTTTATCAAGGAATTTGAATGTCTGAGTTCTCTGAAACTTATGTTCCTTGACAAGTAATTTTTTATAAATAATATTCTCTAAATTTAGGGTATATTAACCATTACTTTTCAAATTTCTACTAAATTCTTATACTGTGCATCAAGATCAGATAATGAGTTGGTTTACCCATTACAGATAAACTTACTGACTTTTACAAAATGTAATACTATTGAAATTCGAATTAAAAATTTCCTAACAGAAAAAAAAATCAGTCAGTCAGTGATTTCTATTCTTCAAACTATACAATGATTTATATATTGCTTGGTACAACTCTAAGAGGCATCACATGAAAGATGTTCAACTAAAAAATATAGACTCCCACATCTCACACCAAGCTCATTCTATTTTTAGTCAATTTCTCTGCTATGCCCATAGTTATTAATATATTTTGATAAAATTTTGTATAAATGTAAAAGGGCATATACGGAAAGATGTGTCATCAGAAAAGGAATTCCTGCATCTCGAAACAAAGTCAGTCAGTGAGTTTAATTCCTCGCCATAAACTTAAAATTATTTAGACAAAATTTGGTAAGACTGTAAGGGTCACTGAAGGTTACTTCTAAATTGTGATGCTTTGAGGGATAAATTCTTACTCTAACATGGTTTAAGATTTCTGAGAAGATCGCGTAAGTTTAATTAAAAGAAAAAATATGGCCTTATAAAAGATATGGTCTTAAACAATTTTTGCATTCAAATATAGCATAGACTTTTGCATACATATTCGAGAATTTAGATTGCTGTACATTATCATCAACTAGTATCAACAGATAATTGATATGTATAAAAAAAACTGTATTTTGTGTAGTGAGTAATGCTTGATCAGGTTGTAACACCCAGAACACTGTAGTCAACTTGTGAAGCGCAAATAGTCTAGTGTCACGAATTATCATCTACTATATTTTATACTGGCCAAAAAATATTATTAAAGTTTGCCATTGTACGGGTAAACTGATAGAAATAATATCTACCCCTAGCCAGAATAGTGGAATAACATTTACCAGTAAATAGGTTAATATCTAATAATATCAGCAGATGCTACTTAGACCACTGGATGTAAATAATTGCGTATACATCTTAAGCATCCAGATACTAATATAGGCAGCTATATAAACCACCAGATATAACAGCTGAGTACAGTGCACAGATCACAACTTCATTCCATAGGTGTAAAAACAATATTAAAACATACTACCGATGCAAGAATGGCCATGAAAATTATCAATTTATCTTATGATAAAAATAAATACAAAAATTAGGATACACAATTGACCTGTCGAATACACATACATAAGTTCATACTTGTAGGTAGAAAGATACAAAAATAATGAAAATAAGCCAAAGCTTTCAACCTCTTGACATAGGTACTCAAAAAATAAATTTTAAATAAATGTATATAATTTGATAAAATCAAGTTCAATTATTGAATAAAACTTATATAAAAAAATATTAATTTTACATTTTTTGTTGTAGTCACTGACTAAGATGCATGATCCAACCACTGCAACAATCACGAAAGGTGCTGCAGTAACGCAAGTATCAAGAGTTAGCCAATCACACACTTTCACTGTTCAGTTGTCTTTTTCATTCAAAACCAACTGTGGTGTTTTGTGCTCACGCTAACCTTTTTGTGTTAATTAGCCCACTAAGTGTATTTGTAGATTGTGTGTTCGTCTCCGACGTTAATTTTGTGTACCCGAAATTAACCTTTGCTAACAGGCCCAGTCTCATCGTGATAATTTTCGTGTGACCAATTGAAGATCGAGAAGCACGTAGCTTTAATGCACATTGCGCCATATTGAATCTTGAAAACTCATTAGTACACTGGGAAAATGAAAGCGACCGGCATCAAGTTCAAAGTTTTAAATAAAGATAAATACGAAATATGGAAGCTAGAGATGTGTGCAGTTCTCATAAAGAATGATGAATGGGGCTATGTAAGTGAAACAATCATGAAACCAGAAGCGGTTATAGCCGAGCCAGCGACAATTGAAGCCAAAGGACAGTGGAGAAAAGCTGACCTGAAGGCACAATCTGACATAGTGTTGGCCATGAACCCATCAGAAATTAAACAGACTAAGGGCTGTGAGACTTCACGAGCAATTTGGGAAAAATTAGAGGGAATATACCAGTCCAAAGAGCCAGCATGGAAGGCTGCTTTGTTGAATAATTTTATGTCTTTGAAATTACAAGATGGCGGCGACATGCAAGAACACTCTTAATGTTTTTTTGACACGATGGATAGGTTAGCAGAACTTGAAGTTGACATTAATCAAGAGCTGTTGGCAGTCATGTTTTTGTGCAGCCTACCAAGGAGCTACGAAAACTTTTATTGCGCCATGTCGTCACGTGACACTTTACCTTACCGCCTCTGGAGATGTTTCGAATCATAGTTGTGGAGGAATTTGACATGCGCAAGGAAACAAGCTGAAATTCACCACAAAACATAATGTACGCGGGCCAGTCGGCCGGAAATAATAAACGAGAAAAGCACAGACGGGAGAAATTGGACAAAGACTATGGCGCAAAATAGTACTCAAAAATTAAGTGTTTTGAGTGCAATGCAATCGGACACCAAGCGAAAAACTTCCAGAAGACAGGGAAGTTGAACGAACAATCCGCGAAAAACGTCGAAAGTATGTGCCTAGCCATAACAGTCATGTCCAATAACCGTGTATTTCGAATCAGAAATAATGTGGATCGTGTTAGCTGGTGTTTTGACCGTGGATGCACATCTCACATGTGTGGGAATTTCCAAGTCGTTTGCACAGATCAGTCGGAACTTCGATCACGAAAAGCTAAATCTCACGAATGGAACCTGCATGGACATCGAAGAATTTGGGACCGTGTCAATCGGGAAGAATGTGAGCAGTAATAAAATGGTGATCGAATTCAAAGACATATTGTATGTACTGGACCTATGTGCTAACCTCATTTCGGTTGGGAAGGTTACCGACAAGGGACACAAAGTGATTTTTAGTGAGACGAGGACCAAAATCATTGATCAAGATGACGTGCTGCTTATCGTGAAACAGAAAAACGGAATATATTATTTCCCATAGTTGAAAGACCAGAAATGCAGGAAAATTTCAGGTCCAGATGACGCTGCTATTACTCCAAGGAAGAATTCCATTGAGGAATGGCATGCTCCCATGCCACATCTTAATGTTAAATCAGTACGCGAGGCTATCGAGATGGGATCGATTCGAGGAATCAATGTCGGGGACATCAACAAAGAATTTCAATGCAGTGTTTGTCTCCAGGGGAAGATGTCTTGCGCTCCATTTCCAAAAGTTTTGGAGAGATTGTCAGTATTGGCGAGCGCATACATTCTGATATCTGTGGTCCAATGCGAGTCGCTTCACACATAAAGAAGCTTTACTTTGCTACTTTCATTTTCATAGACAATTCATCAGGATAATGTGAGGTAAGATTCATTGAGCTAAAGAACCAAGTGATGGACGAGTTTGATAGTTTCAGGGCATTCGTGAGCACCAAACAGGGAAAGGTGGTTAAGTGCTTGAAGTCGGATAACGAACGTTAATATGTCAACAAACAGTTTGACTAACTGCTACCAAAGCCCGGTATTTTAAGGAGTTTGACCGTACCTTACAACCCGCAGCAAAATGGAATTACTGTGAGTAGAAACAGGACAATGATGGAGATGGCAGGCTGCCTTGTAATTCAGTCTGACAGCCACCGACGTTTTGGGTGGAGGCCATCAACACCAGAAAATTCATTCGCAATAGGTCACCAACAAGTAAACTAAAAGGAAGAGCCTCGTACGAGGTTTGGTTCGGGAAACCACTGGACATGTCCAGCTTTAGAATCGTTGGGAGCGAAGTCTTTGTCATGGACAGAATGCTGGGCAAGGGGAAGCTGGAAGTACGATCAAAGAAAAGTATTTTCGTGGGTTATAGCTCAGAGTCAAAGGTGTACAGGGTATAGCTACTAGAGCAGAGGAATAGTGAGGTATCCAGAGATGAAATTTTCATGGACAGGATTCCAATCCAGTAAGTGAAGAGTTGGGAAGACTTCCTACTGCAGGACGACAAGTCCCCAAATTTGTCAAGTTCATCATCTGATGTTAACGCCATGTAGATTGAAGATCAACACATCATGATCAACCTCTCTAACGGTCAAGAATCGCATCATCCAATCGAAGCGCCATTACCAGAAGCACGTCATTGTATGTATCAAGATGCTGAGGGTCTTCAAATGCTGTAAGAAGAGGTCTAGGATGGCCAAGGGTATTGCGGTCTGGATGTCCCAAACGACTTCTCAAAGTCTATGCAATGGCAAGGACGACTTTGTTTTACTGATTGAAGTTCCAGTTGCTCGAACAATGACAAGTAAGGATTCAACCGAATGGATAATGGCCATGGCTAATGAAGTGGAGTCAATTCTTGCAAAGGACACGTGGGATCTGATGGTAAGGTCAAACGCATCAAGGGTGATCAGCAGTCGTTTCATGCTATGAAATAAGTATGTGACAAACTGCGTTTTGGAGAAGTGCAAAGCCAGGAAGCGAAGGTATATGGTCAACAGTATGGCAGGGATTTTCCCAAGATATATGCGCCAGTTGCATGCCTAGATTCAATATGGTAGGTTGTTGCATTTGCAGCCCAGAACAATATGCACATATGCCAATATGATGTGGAAACAGCGTATATGAATGGGAAAATGGATAAGCAGGTATATATGGAAGTACCAGATTGGTTTGAAGAAGTCCTAGAGCACATAGTGAGCAAGAAAAATACAAGGCTCAGACCGTCAACAAGGCAAGGGCCAGACTAGATGAGTTAACAGCAGGTGACAGGGTCTGCTACATAAAGAAGGTTCTGTATGGCCTAAGACATGCTGGTCGTTCCTGGAACAGACGTCTAGATGGAGAGTTGCGTACCATGGGCATGAAACCCACCAATGGGGACACGTGTGTTTACATAAAGCATAGAAACAAAGATATCATCATCATCATCATCATCATCATCTACATTGACGACATTATGATAATATGTCACGACCCCGAAGAAACCACACGTTTTGGAGACAGACATCCTTCAACGCTTCGGTATGTCGGATTGCAAGGCTGTTTCAACTCCACTAGACGTCGGGACGAAGATGGAAAAGGGTGAGGCATAGTCAACTTCAGATGGTGAGAAACCCCCTTACAGAGAACTAGTTGGCTGCTTGCTGTATTTGTCAGTGGCTACACGTCCGGACATAGCTCATGCAACAAGTGTGTTGAGTCAATTTAATGACTGTTTCAACAATACTCATTGGACACAGCAAAGAGGGTACTTCGTTACCTCAAGGACACTGCTGAACAGGGAATCTCATACAAATGTGGGGAAAGTTCGTTGATGGGCTACGTAAATGTTGACTGGGGAGGATCACTTGACAACCGACGTTCCTTTACAGGATATGTTTTTGTCATGGATGAAGGTGCAATTGCTTGGGATTTGAGGAAGCAACAGACTGTTGATTTTTTCTACCGCGGAGGCCGAGTACATGGCCTTGAGTGAATCAGCCAAGGAAGCCGTGCAGCTTCAGCGTTTCCTGCTCGAGCTTGGAAAGGAGGAATTTGGACCACTTAAACTGCTCAATAACAACATCGGGGTGCAGAAGCTGGCAACCGATCCTGTCTTCCATGCACGAACCAAACAGAATGACATTCGTCACCACTTTGTACAGGAAACTGTTGAGTCGGGTCAACTGGTGCTGGGACACATGGCACTGGAGGAGATGCCGGCCGATGTATTAACCAAGGCTATGACGAAATCAAAGAACGGGCAGTGTGTCGATCTCCTGGAACTGATCAGGGCACCCAATAAGTTTTTGGTTGTTGTCTCAAGGGGAAATGTTGGAGTCACTGATTAACATGTACAATACAACCACTGTACCAATCACAAAAGGCACTGCAGTAGCGCAAGTGTCAAGAGTTAGCCAATCACGCACTTTCACTGTTTAGTTGTCTTTTTCATTCAAAACCGACCGCGGCGTTTTGTTCTCACGGTAACCTTTTGTGTTAATTAGCCCACTAAGTGTATATATATAGATTGTGTGTTCGTCTCGTACATTAATTTTGTGTGCCCAACATTAAGTTTGCTAACATTTTCAATGTATGACATAAATTTTTGGTGAATACTTACTTTATTAGCAAAATATGATGGGCACACTTATTTGTAAACAAACAATTGGAGTCAGTGTGTTTGAAAAGTGATAATCATAAAAAACAGGCTTATAAATATCACGGTCATACCATAGTTTAAATTTTTGGTGAGGTTTGAGGATACAAATCCCAACCGTCATAGATGGAGAAAGTTAGCAAATAATTAATTAATGCTTCTGGAAACTATTTAAATATTTTTTATGTTAAGTAATGGTATGAATTTGAATAATAAATACTATACAATTATTTTGTAGCACACAATTACCACTAAAATTCTCTCTAAGGTGCTAAATTTAGCACTTCTCTTCTATTAGTGAATAAGCTTAGGAAAATGTATAAAATTGTTTGAAAAGCAGTTTTATTTAAAAAAATAAGTCAATTTGATGATAGTTGTTATTTATATCCTATATAATTATAGTTTTAAAATGTTTAAGGCATAATAATTTCACAGAAATTAATGTTTGTAGGAATTAGTTATAAAATCCCAGTCAGGCTAAAGCTACTTAGTCTTTTAACGTGATACCAAATCATCTGTGATAAGATGGATTCTGAATTTATTTTAAGTCTCAGGCGTTAGTAACCATTTGTCTCAAAAACAATATTATTATTTATACAAAAAATTCAATTTTTAGTGAGGTTCAGTTGTACAATTGTATTAATTTAACGTGAAAGACATAAATGTGTAATGTGATCTAGTAATATAAATGCACAATATTTGATTAATATTTGGAGATATTGGTAATAATAATTACAAGTTATGACACATTACAATAAATAAATATTGACATTATAACAAACATCTAAAAAGATCAATACATTTTAAATATTGCAGACTTTTGAGTCAATTACATTTAAAACTATTATTTTACAAAACAAAGGATGATGTTATCATGAATAAATTTCGTATCTCTGTATTATATTGAGCGATACAAAATTTATTCATGATAACATCAAACTTTGTTTTGTAAAATAAAAATTTCCGAACCTCGGACCCCGAAGGCGAACGAGGTCTTGACGGGAGACGAGGCCTCTGTGTGGGGTACGAGATTTGAGAAAATATAAAGAAAATATAAAAATTGAATTTATTTCTTATCTGAATTCCCTATTCCTTGTATAATGCTTCAAATGCTGCAACGTTATATACTTGGACATTAAAATACTAATTGTAGATCTTTTGTCATATCATTATTGTCTAAACAATATATAGGGCAGTTATTATTAAATATTTTGTCAAATTTCCGGCAGCGACATAGGGATAGGTATGGCAATGATTAATATTACAAAATCTAGTTTCATTACATGCAGATTTTGTTAAACTATAACTACTTTAGCATTACAAAAATTAGCTACAGCATTCTACAGGATTGGGGACTTGATAAACACTTGGTAGCACAGTGGTATTTATTGCTATTTTTGTGTGGATATTTAAAAGTTTGCATAAATTAACAGAAATATATGATTTCCTATCAAATACATTATTTTTACAAAATTAACTCTTACCAAACAGTTTGAAATATTTTATAATTGCAAATAAATGAAAGACAGATAATATTTAAATATTGAGTGTTAAAAAAACTATTTGTATTCCTAATACTAATTAATGGTTTTGTAGGTACTATCACCAGTTAACTGTAAATATATTTATATTTCTAAACTCATTATGAAGAAAATCTTTAATCCTGCAATAATCCTCAATGTTAAATACAAAAAAATATCGACAAATTGCTAAAAAAAAACCATATGAAAAGATTATTTAAATATTTTCATTTGGTTAAGAAAGGCCATACAAGACATGGCATTCAAATGCATGCACACTTGATATTTGTGTTCCGAGTTTTATCTGCACATAAGAATTTGTATACTTTAAATAAATGGATAAATCTTTTCATTTCAAGACATTTGAATGTCTTTTTTTTTAATATAAAATAAGTGAGATGTTTTGATCGATCAGTTAAATCATAAACTATTGGCGACTTTCACATTACGTATGAAATAAAGTGCATTGAGAAAAAAATTTGTAATAAATAAACTGATAGAATAATAGGAAAATAATATAGAACAATTAAAAGTAAAAACACTAACACATATTTACACACACTTCAATATTTTGATGTTATTATAGCATCTTCCTCAGGAAGTAGTAGTAGTACTAGTAGTATTAGTAAGATGCTAGAGTAGCATTGAAACATTAAAGTGTGTATAAATAAATATATATGTTAGGGTTTTTACTTTTATTTGTGCTATATTATTTGCTTACTATTCTATCAATTTATTTATTGCACAATACTCAAAACAAAATTATTTATATAATATCAAAACAAAAGCTTTCAACATTCCTCAAAGTCTTGATTTGAGTGATTCACTTTCTATGACTCCTATTTTATCTTACTTAAAATAATGTAAAATTATTTATTTTATTTTTCAATGTGAAAGAAAAACAACAGCTAATGATTAATTTCCAAAAGCTGGCATATTACATGAAAAAGGCAAAAAGCAGCTTATTTTAGTGGAATCGTGGAGGTGGTCAAGTGTTTTTAACAATGCCCTTCAGAAATTATTTGACTGGAACCTCAGTGTTGAAATATAACCCAAACAAATTTAAGTTCCAAGATTCTAAGAAGGAAAATTAAAATGTATATTTTTCTTTAACAGAAATGAGCTTAAGAGTATAGCCTATTCAAGGACCTGAAAACTAGGATAGTGCCAGACCAATGCTAATAAAATGTTCAACTATATTACTATACACCCCACTTGTGATTTCTGGCATGAATTTGAACTAATAAATAAACAACAACTTAAACTAATTGTATCATAAGAATAAAAGATGTTAGTTATTGTAGTGGTGAAATATTATTAATAATCACACGTCATGCACATGGTGTTTGCCGATGTGTGTGTGCTGGTTGTCATTATGATTCCATCCCCAACCCTGAGAGACACTCACTTCATATCCTTTCCCTTGCATGTCCTGTAGCTGCTGCTTGGTGGCTAGGAGCACCTCCTGAAGACCCAACAGTTGTGCTTGCTGACCATCATACTAGGGGTAGAAACAACTGGTCAAGTATGGATATACCTTATTATATACAATATCCTTTTCCCTGTATGTTTCTGCACTGCCTGAAGGCCTGACAATTACACTTGCAGAGCTAGTAATACATTTCTATAAGTAAGTGGACCATTCAGGACTAAAAGGCTGTGATTGGATCACTTGTTGTTCTTATGCCGAAAGGAGGAGAGGGAGTCAGTAAGGGCAGTGTGGAGGGAGAAAAAGGTGCCAAAGGATTGGACAAAAGGTATTATATTACCAATATTCATGAAAGAGGATAGGAAGAGATGTCAATGCCTGAAAATGTGAGAAAATATTCTGGAAAGGAGAGTGAGGAAAATCGTGAGTGGAACAATATGGGTTCAGAGAGAAGAGGTCGAAAATATATTTAATATTTGGAATTAGACAATTGATGGAAACGAGATATAAGTTTGTAAAGAAACTGGCAATGGCATTTATTGATGTAAAAAAGCTTACGATAGTTTGGATAGATAGAAAGTATATAAAGAAATAGAGGAGGATGGAGTAGAAAGATGAGTGGCTAGGAGAGTAAGAAATGTGTATGCTAATAATCAATCTGAGTTGTGTAAAGACAGAGAGATGGTGGACAGAGTGGTTCCAATTAAAAAAAGGAAGTCAACCAGGGAAGTGCCCTCTCACAATTACTATTTTTATTGGTGATAGAAATGATCATGAATAAAGTACCATGGAAACTGGGTGAGAAGAAAATGAAATCAATAATGTTTGCAGATGACTTGATACTATGGGGAGAGAAAAGAAGAGGAAGTACAGGAACGAAGTGAGGAAGTGAAAAAGTGTGGAATGAATTTTAGTATGGCAAAAAATGATGTGATGGTGATGACAAGGCAGAGAACAAGGACAAGAAAGGTGATATAATTTGATGGAGTAGATTTTAAAGAAGCAAGGAGCATAAAGCATCTTGGTAGTGTGATTGAGGCAAAAGGGGGCATAAGAGAAGATATAGTGAGACAAGGGCAGAAGGGAGAGATTTTTTACAGGTGTGTAAGAGACCTACTATAGAAAAGAGAAGTACCTCTGAAGTGTAAGGAAGTGTTGTCTAGAGCATACTTCATACCCATAGTAATGTATGTAGCAGAAACTTGGACTTTGGGTAAAAGGGAAATAAGGAAAGTGGAGGCCATGGGAATGAAGATTTTGAGGAGCATGCTAGCTGTCACCAGAAGAGATAGGATTAGGAATTAAGATGTAAGGTCAGGAGTTGGGGTACAGGGGGTACATAAGATAGTTGAGGAAACAAGGGTGAGTGGCATGGACATGTAATGAGGATGTATGGGGAAAGCATTCTAAGAAGATTAATGAATATAAAGTATTTGGGTAAGAGACTAAAAGAGAAACAAAGGAAAAGATGGGAGGAGCAGATAGCAGCAAGTAAAAGGAGGATAGTGGAAGAGAGTGCAGGAGGAAGAATGGTGGAAGGACAGACGGAGATGGAGGTATTTTACTAAACATTCCTGGCCACAGGCTGGAAACAGTTAATGATAATGATGATGATTGATGATGATTTACAGTAACATCAAAAAATTAAGATGTACAATTCCCTTTCAACAATGTTAAAGGGGCAGAAGCATTAACTTCGAAAAATATTTAAAGCTAGTTTAGGGTATGTGGTCAATGTAATAGGTAAGATGCATTTATGATGTGATCTAAATTATATCAAAGAGTAGTTACTAGAAGGATTACAAATAAAAATATATATTAATAGTTAATACAATTAATTTAGGGAAGTACAAAAAAAAAAGTAGAATATATTGAAGAAGCATATGATCTTATAAATGATCTTCCAAGTCATTCTCATCACTTAAGTCTTTAACATCATTGTTCACATTGTTGTTTTGTATTCACGTGCAGAGCATCTGTACATCTTTGTACATGAAATGCTACTAGAATAACGTTTCATGGAGGTGCCAATCTTGATGGACCCTAATAGCACTGAATCAAAGACTAAGTTTTTGCAGAAGACCACAAGGAAGATCGAGCAACAAAGGCACATATTTTTCATCTATTTTTTTCCAATCAATATAATACCTCACTGATGGATAGCCACAAATTAGCCTAACGATGAGCTCTGTGAATTGCCAAACAAAGGACAACAATACTTGATGGTATACTTAAACCTGTTTGATTCTTGGTTAAAAAAAAATCCCAAAGTGTAATGATTTTTTGTATTTTTGTAAATGACTTAAAGGGAAGAAGGATGAGGTGCAAATCTCCCCTGGATCCATTAGTGCTTAGATTTTAGTGTAGACCATTTGTCAAGTTTTATAATGTGAGCTAATTGTAGTTTTTACCTTTTGCATTTTAAATATTACCTAAAAGTGTAGATGTGTTATTAAAATTGTGATCCTACTAATAAATTTAAGCCTATTTATATTACAAAGAATATAGCTTACCTCATATTTTAGTTTTTTGTGTTCTTCATCTATTTGTTCCCTTTCCTTTACCTGAAAAAAAGTACACGCTTTAGAACAAAGAGAAAGTAAATAAATAAGGAAGAATTGTAATAAAGGAGGAAGAATGATGGAAGGAAAGAGTAAGATGGGCGCATTTTACAAAAGTGACTTGGTCACAGGCTGGAAGCATTTGATGATGATAATAAGACAATTGAAATATCATAAAACAACACAGTTAATTTGCAAAGCAAGCAAATACACTATAAATAATCAATTGAAAAAAATTGGATGGTTTCTTTGAATCATCAAATCCTTAAAGATATTCATAATATAAGGATTCACAAATAAACAACAAACAAAAAACAGTTATTCGAGATTTTTTTCTTCAAATTTTGAATCAGAATTTTGTTTTAGTGTTAGTGTAGTAGCACAACAAAAAATGGAGAAATCTTAAAATAGGTTGCTAGGCCATTAATATAATACTTAGCTAAATGTGAAATCACATTACAGCTAATAATAATATGAGCTATATTTTCTATTATAACTAAGGAATTAATGTGAACAAAATAAGAATTGTAGAGTAAAATTGTTATTATGTACAATGTGAGAAATATAAACATATATCTATGCTAAAATATTTATTTGGATTTATGGTAGAATAAATATTTAGATGTGAGAAAAAGTAGATATAGCCCATCTCAAATAAAAAATTAATACAAATAACATACAAGTTTATTTGTTTTGGTTTGAAGTTCTTTAATCTCCTTTTCATGAAGTTTACAAGACTCTTGAAGAATATTAATCATTTCTTCCTGGTTAGCAATCTGAAATCAGAAAAACACAGATATTATTCACTTTCATCAAGTAAAAACACTTTGATTAAATATATTTGTTATAAATACTACAAATAAATAAATATTATTACATTGGTAAATAATTTTATATTTCATTAGTCATGGTTGAATAGCTAATTTGTGTGTATCTCACAAATCATCTTTAATTGCAACCTCAGTGTGTGTTACTTGGCTTCACAAGTGTCCTTCTCTCACAAGTTGAATAAGACATCAACTAGTTCGGGGTATGAAAGTATTCTCTCTGATAATTTCAATTAATATATTCAAAGGATTCTAAGATAAGGATAAAACCTACTATGACTCTTTTGCTGTTTTAAACAGGCAACTAACAATTTCATTACTTTTTGAATTTCTAAACAAATACATATTTTCCAAAAAATGTTATGTACAATCTGGTTACCATGAAAAATAGCAGTCTTAACTTGACCGATTACAGTAAGGCCCTATCTTATCAGTTGCACTATAGTAAATCCTGTCAAGCTTAGCTAGCAAGGTTTCAGGGTAAATATAGAGTCCCAGGACATGATAACACCATTGAAAATGCTAATATACCAGTGAATAACTAAACAGCACAATTAAGTTTAGTGTATTTACCACTCCTTCCCGAGCCTTCAAGTTTGATGTGGCAGTAGCTAGTTGAGAGTGTAGGGATAATATTTCTTCACTTTTGTCCTCCTGTTTTCTTGGCTCCTCCTGATTCAAACAAAAAACCAACAGTAAAATATAGTTTCAATAAATATTAGATTTCTTGTGCATCCAGAGCCATTTAGAGAAACCAAGCATGGACCAATATAAAATAACAGAATATCACAGAGAAACCAAGCATGGATCACAATAAGACACCAAAACATGGACTGGAGTAAAATAACAGAATAACACAGAGAAAACCAGCATGGGAACAATAAGATACCAAAACATAGACTGGAGTAAATTAACAGAATAACACAGAGAAAACCACATAGACCAGAGTAAAATATCAGACAGCCTCAACACAGACAAGAGTAGAATACAAAAGAAGCCTGATATGTAACAAAATAAATACCAGATAAGTCCCGTTTGTAGCAGAGTAAAATACCAGAATGTACCATTGTAAAATACCAGAGAAGCCCAGTATGTACCATATCAAAATACCAAATATATTTCAAGTATAGCAAAATAAAATAGCATAGAATACCAGTGAGTAGCAAAATAAAATACCAGAAAAGCCCAGTAAGTACCAGAGTCATATACCAGAGAACCGAAAAGTACCAAAGTAAAATACCAGAGAATTCCAGTATATACCAAAATAAAATAAAAGAGAAGCCCGGTATGTATCAGAGTAAAATATTAAATTAATTATATGGAAATAAAAATATTTCTATAGTTGAATGCTAGAGAATTCCTTTGCATACAAATCATTCCATACTCTAATACCAAACAATGCAAATCAGACCAATAAAAAGTATATTAACCTAGTACCACAGAGTAAATACCAGAGAATACCATTGCAAACCAGATAATTCAAAAGAAATACAAAAACAGACTATCCCAAAGAAAAAAACAAATTCGCATTAAGCCAAAGTACTGTACCAGAAATACCCAGCCTTTAATTTCATAACTAAAGGTAAAAAATTGTCATATTTTGGTTTGGCTTTCTTCAAATATTTTACTTATTTATATTTCTATGTTTTAAAAATGTGATTTTACACACTTGACCTTATTTACAAATACAGTTGAAGTGATGGTTTGAGTTCAATGGCAGATGGCCCAACTCATGAGAACTCCAATACCAGAAAATTGCTGGAAAAAATAATGATATATATATATTATTTTTTTTAAGGTGTAAGAAGTTTGAAGATCATTTACGATTCCTACCTTTTAAAATTACATATATCAAAAATTAATCTTAAATTATAATAATAAGCACATATTAGTAGAATAAGTAGAATAGGATGAAATCTAGTTATGGAGAGTTGCCAGTCACAATCGATTTTCTTGAAAAGAGAGCCAATAATTATTTGTCCAATGGCAGTAGTGTAAAGTGTTAAGTGTGAATTGTCTTCTTCTTTTAATTATAAAAGCCATTTCATGTTTGTTACTTTTATATGTTTATATACTCTTTGATGTACCTTCTTCACAATATAATACAATTACCTCATTAAATTAAAAGAGGTTTTTCTTTATAAATATATACCATATTTATTTGATTCTAAGGTGCACTTATTTTTTTCCAATTCAAACATCTCTAAAACAAGGTGCGTCTTAGAATGATTGGCATCTTAGAATCACAGTTATTTGAATCAGAAGACGATATTGTATGGGTAAGCTAAGAAGAATAAGATTGATATTTATTCAGAAGAAAGTGATGAAATACATACATATTGATAAATAAGATATTATTGTTGTTAGATTATTGAATTCTGTAATGAAAATATTTACTATATATAAAAATAAATAATATTTTGGTGTTTTTTATTTATTTTCTTAAAAACAAAGATTTTTTTCTGTTGGGAGGTTTAGAAAAATTAATGTGTGTCTTTCAATAGATGGCGTCTAAGAATCAAAGAAATACAGTATTACATATTTACATCTAATGTCCATTTCTGTGTTTTTGTCCTTTATTTTATTCACTTTACATATTTATGTATATCTTGTTATTCCCTAGAAATTATATTTTTCTACCTTTTGTGTAATTTGATTTCCTCTTTTAGGAAGTTGATTTATGCATTTTACACACAATCCTGATGAGATTCGATAGAATGAAAACCTGTTCAGACTATTGGGCGGTAATGATACATTTTCTTGAAGAAACAATCATTACCTCTTTGTCCAGTGGCAGTAATGTAAATTGTTAAGTGTGTTCTTCTTTTCATTGTAAAATCCGCATAGTATTTGTCCAAAGCCATAATAGATATAAAAACCTTAAAGCTTGTTTCGTGAGATCACAGTACGAGCCTGATCAGCCGCTACCAACTGCATGGTGGTAAACGACGCTCCCGTTTTCTTGCCACATATTTATTTACCCTACAGCTCAATTTATAATTAACATGTAATTAGTTCACTTTTATTTTATTGTGTTGCTTCTTGTGTTGGTACATTTTAGGTATTTAGAGAATAATATAAAATAAAGACAATATTTTGGTCTTAACAAATAGGTTTTCACTGACTCCTACACAAAACAAATACTAATGTTCAATATTTCTGATAATATTTATGTAAGATCCAATAAATGAATAAGCTTATTAAAAAATAACCATGATAAGTAGGCTACTTAATTATGTATAGAGTTAACTAAATTTTGTCTGTAAACCTATATAAATGAAATTTTTAAACAGTCAAACTAAGAACTAACATTTTAAAATTTTTAGTTTTTTCGATGGCTTATCTTTTGGAACTGAAGATTTATTTTTGTCTTTTACCACTATTGCCTTAATAATTTTGCAGTATTTGTTTAGAAATATGTTACTAAAAACTAACATACATTTCTCAATAATAACCTCATAAATTGTTCCACAACTTTTACAGGACTCAACATTTTAATGCCCCATACCTATCACCAATTACTAAATTGAAAATTTTAAACCCAGTAACTAAAATCCTAATGACAAAGTCGGAAGAATATTTGAGGGACTCTCAGTCAATATCATTGAAGTAACCATTTATTTGTTATGAAAGAACTTCTGAATGTACATTATTCCTTAACTCTTTGGTACTAACATTCTAAAAAACAGAATTCATGCACTGACTAGGTTATGAAGCATACTGAGGGTATTAAGGTATCGATCAGTCTATGCCCATGGTTTCAGAAATTATGGATGTGTACAAAAGTCTGTTCGTTGACCAGTACTTTTTTTATCATATTTTTATTTTCATTTCTGGCCATTAGAATGGTTACTTATTAATGTGTAAATCTCATTTAAATCCCTATCATTTCAAATTTAAAACTGGTGGAAGAAGAATTGTAGTGGAAACTTATCATAATATCTACTAGATTCAAATACAAAGATTTTAACAATTTCTGCCATAAAAAGTGGTTTAAAATAGCCCACAAAATAAGTTTCATCGGTAAAAATATTAGATTTTATGCCGAAATTAGAATCATCATAATAATTATTGATGGGGTGAAATTCATTGTCAGAACTAGGTTATTATCAGTAAGTTCGTCAGTAGTCTGTGTAGAAATAAATAAGTCTGGTTCGATATCAGGAGGTAGTTCTTCATGTAAAGTAACGTCACTAACAATATTCTTTGATTCTATATGGTCCTCATTTTCAGAATAATTATTACTCTTATAATAAATCAATTCATCATCAGATTCCGCATTTAATAAAATTTCATTGATTTCATTTTCAATAACCACATGGTTCATGAACAGCTTGGAAATAAAACTAGATGACGTCTATGACGGGTCAGCCATAGTAGTTTATGCATGACCGTTAGTTTCAGGTCAGTTGTAACATGATTTTCTGGGTGATGTTGTCTGTAAACTTCAATATATTGATAGCATTAATAGTTCGTTCTAAAGCCAAAAGAATACAGCACATATTTGCGAGGGAATCATGTTTGTTACCTTGAACAGGCGTTTACATGACATTAGGTTGTACAGGTGATTTGATGCAGTCGTGTGTAAGTGATACTAGACATGAAACGGATAAAAGTAATTATTCACGGCAATCGTGGCAAACACACTTTTCAAAATGCTATTGCACCTATGTAAAAAAAAATTAATCTTATCTTTAATTAATTTGACCTATTTAATCATATCTATTTTTTAAATGGTCCGGTTTTACTTTCAAAATTGATCCATTGGATCAATTTACGAAATCTTCCCAGATAAAAAACGTTCATCGAAATGTTCTACAGACACGACGGAACGTTTGCTTGGTACAAAAGTTGAATAGTTGAGGGCCATTTTTGTTTTAAGACTTCATCATTAGGAAATTGAAATGCCGATACCTGTAGGGATTTGGAATTACTGTAGTTGTTTTTAGAATCCGGAACGCAACATGACGAGGGCATTACTATAAATAAGAATCCAAATAAGGAGTGTAAACATGGAAATTTCATCATGTTATCAGAGAGGTGGAAACTGGCTGGCAATGCTCAATGCTCAGGTTGGGCGCGTCGAGTAAAGAGGCAGTGGGAGGCGAGCCTTTAAACCCATTTATCTAGTGCGGCCTTGGTTTGTCCCCGCTTATATATTCATATACAACATTCCTGTACCTTAATCCAAATATAATACAATTTCATCATAAAGAAAAAAGAAACTTAACGTAGAGACCTATTAGGGTTTTTTTACTTGTTATTGTTAAATTGCCGTATCTAGATTTAATAGTAACACTAAGGAAGGTGACCCCTAATACAATTTAAAGATGTAAAGCAATTCAAAATACATATAATTTTATAAAGCATACCATAAACTTACAATATTCCTAATAAAATAAAGTCAAAATTCAGACCATAAATTTATTTTTTATAAAAATGTGATAACATTGATAAAAAAATATTACTTTATGCTAGATTTGTATAAAGGTGTTGACAAATAATCAGTAGTTAGGGTAATATATAGTTTAAAAATAGCTTTCTTGTTGATTTCGAAAGTTGATGATTGTCTAACCAGAATAACTACTTGCTCCTTTATGAAAAGTGAACAAGTAAATAGAATAGATATTAAAATTAGCCTTTATGGAAGTGTTGGTAATAGTAGTAATAAATCGAATAAAAACTTTAATCCAGGTATATATTTTCACCACCACCACCATCAACATCATAAACTGGTTGTATTTAGTGTATGGCCAGTCAGTTTAGAGAAATGCCTCCATTTTCCTCTTTCTTAGCACCATGCTTCCTCTCTTACTCTTTATCTATTCTTCTCCTTTTACTTACACACAGACTGTTATCTAATCCTTCCATTTCTTATTCGATTCCTTTGTAGTATTTTTAGTTCACACTGTAAATCAATCACTCTCTTAGTGATTATTTACTTTCGCATTATCATTATATGTCTATACCCCTTAGCCATTGTTTCTTCTAATATCTCATGTACACCTTGTAGCCCAAATCATGGCCAAATATCTATATTTAGAGTCCTATTTCTCCTCGTAATAGTTAGAATGCTCTTCTGAAACTTCTATCGCATGCCGCCAGCATTCCTTTTTTATTTTCCATCCAATGTCCAGGTTATTGTTGCATATGTAACTATGGGTATGAAGAACAACTTATTTTATTTACACTTCGAGGGTACATATCTTTTCCAAAACAGGTATCTTACATACCTGCAAAACTCTCTCCTTACTGCCCTCTTATAATTAGATCTTTCCTTTTACAATGCCTCAACAAATACATGCTTCCAAGATAATGCACATGCTCTTTAATGGATTCGTATGTACACCAACCAGTTGTGTAACCTTTCTAGAACTAATCCTCTTCAGTGTCAAAACACTCAATTCATTCTTAACCATGCTAAATTTTATCCCATTATATTTCATTAACTCATTCTTATATTGTAACTGTTCCTGTACTTACGCTTATACGTCTCCTCATTTTATTAAGTCATCCACAAATATGTGTTTATTGATTTTATCTTAACCTCACCAAAATTTATTTCCACTCTATTCATGACCATTTCCATTCCAATTATGAAGAAGTGGTGAGAGGGCACTCCTTACTTTGAAATAGTCAATCACTCACTTTTGTACACCAACTTCACTGTACTGTACTATATTATGTGTATCTCTGCTCTTCTTAAAGCAGTTGTTTCCAAAGTCTAATACAGTTCTTGAGAACAGCTTTAGAAGTCGTCTCCTTTCTTCATTTCTCAATTCCCTTCTCTTCAGCCTTCCCTGCATTTTCCTTCTTAAAATTCTTTGCTATTTTCCTAACACTTGTGATAAACAATATTTAATCCTATTATACAGAAAAAGAGTATATTGTATACAAGTATTTATTTATATTAATAATTTACAACCATTTGGGTGTAATGATTTCAAATAAATAAATAAATTATTATGTTCTTGACTGGTCAATAACTCACCTATTTGAAAATATTTTGGTCATCTTTCAAGATTAGTAAATTTTAAAGAAATAAAATGTACATATAAGCAAGAATTCACAAAAATGTTGTACCATGAAAATAGTTACCATAAAATACTTTGACTTATAAAGCATATAATTTTTCCAATAACTGAATCATGTCCCTTACCTGAGCTTCAAAAGTGGTTATCTTTGTTTTTAATGCTTGAATCTCATCTTGGGCCGCATTCAGTTGTTTAATTGATAATGTTGCATTTCCACATTCTTGGTGAATATTTTGAAGCTGTGTGAGCTCTGTTTGTACAGACTTGAGTGAATAAATCAATTTTTGAATATCTTGATTCTTGAAAGACAACTGAAAGTAACATACAAAATATAAATAGCATACTTGTAACAAGGGCCGTGTAAATCTACAATGAAAGAGTGTATCTCTTTGGCAATTTATATACATAACATCTGAGTACAGATGTGTAAAAAGCATTAACTATAAGGATAAAAAACTTATTTTTTCCCTGATGAACATAGTATTGTAAATTTAAGAATGCACACTGGGATTCAGAAAGAGCAAAACTTAGTTCAAGAGAATTAGTGTTTACAATCTATTTTCTATAAGAGGCAGCCTTTATATCTTTATTCATTTACATTATTATTATTATAAGTGTTCAAACAAGTAAACCACATTTTCATGAAAAAACTATAGTAAAAAAAAGAAATTAACACTATTGTTTAATTAATCTGTAACGAATTGTGTTCATTTTATGTGAAAGTTCTCACTTAATGCCTATTTGGTAAATGTTTTAAGTTTGTATAAGCCAGGTATTTTATGTATAATTAGCTTTTGTAGAAACCTTTACTCGAATACTAGCATCTCAACCACCATTTTCTTTCAAAATTTTCCAAGGCTTTCTTCATGCCACAATCCTTGACAAGAGTTAAAAATGCAACCTTGAAAAGTATAAATAGATTTTCAAAACTGTTCACAAAATACTATTTTATAAATTGAATAAACGAACATTAAAGATATATAGTAATCTTTAAGATAAAACTGTTTGTTTATATTCATATTAATATGAGTAATAAGCGATCAAATAATATAATAATATAGCTGTATAAGGAAAACTGCCTTTTGCATTAAGCGGTAATTGTATTATATTTTTAAAAAGACACAGAAAATGTTGATTGAAACATATAAAAATACTAAAGATATTTTCCTTATTGAGATATATTGTATACAGGCATACAATGTTCAATTCATTGTGTTTGCCCTTATGTCATACCTTTTACAAGTTCCTATGGAAGTATTATTTCATTCTATATGAATTTCCTCTTATAGGAAGTTGCATTGCTCATTTCTCACTCCTCCTGTTAAGTTCCTGTAGAATGAACCTAGGCCAGGGGAACGGGCGATAAGGATCAATATTTTCAAGAGGCAGCCTTTAATTACCCTTTTGTCCAATGGCAACAATATAAAGTGTGAACTGTGTTCATCTTTTCATTGCAAAAGCCACATGGTATTATTTGTTCCTTTTATATGTTTATATCCACCATTCCTGTACCTTCTTCCAAATATGATATAATTTACTAATAATAGGCCCACATCTATATCTATAAAAGTCACTCAGTAACTCATTTACACACTGATCACTGTATCTCAAAAACAAGGCCTAGGAAGCTGAAAATTTGCATGGTGGTTCTTCTTATACTGTAGAGGAGCACTATGAAAGA
>CABFOV010000095.1:126335-183461 GCA_902141375.1 Timema poppense
TTTTTTAAGTTTTTTGAGTTCCTGTCAGTTTTGTTTAGACCTCCCATTCGATAAATTATTGTTTTGTTTTAAGATAGGAAGGAGTTGTACTCTCGAGATTCTTTTTTTCTCTGCTTCGAATATTTATAGCTGTTTTGCCATTAAATTTTCTCGCTGATATTATCTTAGAAGGACACTTTCTACTGATTCTTATTTTGCGACAAATTTTTTATTTGTGTCATTTCCCACATACCTAGCAATACACAGATTATTTTTCATAGCTACATCAATTTTCTTTTTCTTTTCCCAATACACAAAATTAAGCATGGAACTCATTGATATTGACGGCGTGGTGGTCCCTCACCGTATTGTGCCTATTAAACGAGACGAATTGTGTTTTTATCTATTCCATATCTTACTTCATGTTCGGCACTGACGCCCTGGGATCTCAGGTGCAGAACAGTGCCGTAAAGCACATTTATAACAATTGGAAACGGTTTCAAGAGTTCACTATGATGCACTATGGTAACATGTACAGAACCATGGTTGAGTACCAGACTCGCATGTTCCGCAGCACCACATACACCACCCAATGTGAAATTAGGGCTGCTGATGAAATATGCCCCTACCATCTGGTGGTGTATCGTGATGACAAGGTGATTATACAGCATGAAGAGCCTGTTTAGGGAAGGCCCATATTACGTTTTAAGTGTTCTGGCCACATATGTCATTGCATTTTAAGCCGCTCATACCTCAATATGTTCCTCCTCCTCAGCAACCACCCATTGTCGCTCTCCCTATCCTTATATCCCTAGATGTAACCAGTCCTGCAAGTATTGTTGTTCAGCTCTCTTCCAATGACAAAACTAGTAATGAATTTTTTTTTACTGATTTATCTACCCTGCTCTTTCTAAAAACCAGTGTTTTTCTGTTGTGCCTGATGATGATCTGAATTCTCCCCCTGACTTGGACAACAGTTCCAAAGATCTTCATCCAATGAGAAAAAAAAGAGGAAAAAATCATTGTGTTAGATTTATCAATAGAATAAAAATAACCTAGGGAGTCAGTAAAAAAATTTAACGAAAAAAAATCCATAGTCATAGGCGGTTAGTACAGGCTTATGATGAGAAAAATCCAGTTATTAATAGGAAGGCTGTTAAGGAGTACACTGCAAAAAATCCTGATGTGAAAAGAGCAACAATCAAAAGATACAACGAGACAAATCCTGATGTAAACAGAGCTTCCTATCCAGATACGCAAACAAACATCCAGAAGTCAATCAAGAAGCTGTTAGGAGATACAAAGAAAATTAACGATTGGTCACATGGAAAACACATTTTAATCAGGATTCAAGTATGACTGCAATGCAGACTACAGTAATGACGAGGTTCTTTCTATTGGACAGAAAGTCAAATGCAAGTGGTGTCATGCAAAAAAGTGGAAAGAAGAAAGCCCTGGTCTATGCTGTAGCAACGGCAAGGTACATCTTCCTCCAATTCAACAGTCGCATGATCCTCTCACAGCCTCCTTACAAATGAACATCCCGAGTCTCAGCATTTTTACACAGAGGTTTGGAAGAATAATGGATGTTTTCAAATGACGTCCTTTGGAGCTAAGGAAGTACACGAGGGAAATTTTATTCCAACTTTTAAGGTTTATGAGCAGGTTTACTACAGGATAAGAAGTTTGTTATCTTCATCACAATCAAAACCCCTCATTTTTACAAATATATTTTGTTGGTAATTATGAAAAAGGCAGAAATTTGATCCAATATCTTCTCTGTTCTTAGTTGGACAGCTTCAATGAGTTCTGCATGATCACAATCCTTACATATGAGATTTTAAAACAGCAATGGGAAATTCCCCAGAAGGTCAAGAGTTTAAAGTTGTGATTCATGCGGACCAAAAACTTTTGGCTGAACAAAAGGGTAAATATAACGCGCCTAAAACGAGTGAGGTGGCTTTGGTGATGGTGGGGCAGGAGTTTGAAAAGTTGGACATCGTTCTTCATAGCATAGACACTAAGTTGGTGCGGATCAGTGAAACACCCCATGATTATGACACTCTTCAATACCCTCTTATTTCTGTCATGGAAAATATATTGATACCCCATTAGCATTCCCTAGCTTGATCCAAATTTCAAAGCCCCTCTTTAGAAAAATGTTTCTGCTTCAAACTTTTACTCTTACCGAAACATGGAAAGAAAGTGCCAAGAAAACTACATTTTTCATTATCCTAGTCTTCTTATACAGTTTTTGGTTGACATGTACGCAAAGATAGAAACAAAAAGACTGATTTCACGAGTTAAGACCAAAGTAATCTGCGAGTGGAAAAATATGTACACCTGCCGGATGCCATGTGTAAAGGCGAAGGGCAAGTTTCTGATCTTAGCAGGTTGTTTGTGCTAACTTCATGTTTTACTTTTAGGCCCCATTACATACTCAGGACTCAGGACGCCATGACATATTTATGTCAATATGGTTGTCCTGATCTGTTCATCACATTCACATGTAACTCTAAGTGAACCGAGATACAAGAGGGATTAAATGTCAGCCAAAAGCCTCAAGACAGACATGACATTATTGCTTGGATTTGTCATATTAAACTAAAAAATATGATCCATTTCTTGACTAAAGACTTTATTTTCGGTCAAAGTAGGTATTACAAGTGCATTGTAGAGTGGCAGAGGTGTGGTTTGCTTCACGGGCACATTTTGTTATGGCTTCAAGACAGAATCATGCCTGCACAAATCGACAATGACATAAGCACAGAGATTCCAAACGCAGAACTTGATCCAGTCCTTCATGAAAATTGAAAAGTCGGAGATGATTCATGGGCTGTGTGGAAATCTGAAGAAAAATTCACCCGCCATGTATGATCGGCGGCTCATATAGTACGAGATACACATGTCTACTAACCTATTTACAACCTGGTTACCATGAAAAATAGCAGTCTTAACTTAACCGATTACAGTAAGATCTTATCTTATCAGTTGCACCATAGTAAAAACTGTCAAGCTTAGCTAGCAAGTTTTCAGGGTAAATATAGAGTTCCAGGAAATGATATTCCATTGAAAATGCCAATAGACCAGTGAATAACTAAACAGCACCATTAAGTTTAGTGTATTTACCACTTCTTCCCGAGCTTCTAAGTTTGATGTGGCAGTAGCTAGTTGAGAGTGTAGGGATAATATTTCTTCACTTTTGTCCTCCTGTTTTCTTGGCTCCTCCTAGATTTAAACAAAAAACCAACAGTAAAATATTGTTTCAATAAATATTAGATTTGCATCCAATAATATTTAGCACCGCGTCTTACTACCCGTTCGGGTCATATGCTTTAAGTACTAATTACTCTAATGGATTAGGAATTGGGAAGGTTGAATTAGAGGAATTGAACCCACATTTACGTGGAGAGAGAGTAGAAAACTATTTAGGAAAAACCACCCTCAGTTCACCCGACCGAGATTCAAACCTCGATCTCCCCGTCCTCAGCAGGCAAAATAAACACGACAAGCGCGTTATCCAACTATGCCACCGAGGCGGGTTTGCATCCAATAACCATTTCTGTTGTTTGTCCTTTATTATATTCACTTTTAATCTGCGAATGGAAAACTATGTACACCTACTGGATGCCATATGTAAGAGAGAAGGGCAAGTTTCTGATCTTGGTAGGTTGTTTTTGTTACCTTCACGTTTTACTTGTAGGCCCCATTACATACACGAGCGAACCCAGGACACTATGAAGTATCTATGTCAATATGGTTGTCCTGATCTGTTCATCACATTCACATGTAACTCTAAGTAGACCGAGATACAAGAGGTATTAAATGTCGGATAAAAGCCTCAAGACAGACATGACATTATTGCTAGGGTTTGTCATATAAAACTAAAAAATATGATCCATTTCTTGATTAAAGATTCTATTTTCGGTCAAAGTAGGTATTACAAGTGCATTGTGGAGTGGCAGAAGTGTGGTTTACTTCACGCCCACATTTTGTTATGGCTTTAAGACAGAATCATGCCTGCACAAATCGACAATGACATAAGCACAGAGATTCCAAACGCAGAACTTGATCCAGTCCTTCATGAAAATTGAAAAGTCGGGGATGATTCATGGGCTGTGTGGAAATCTGAAGAAAAATTCACCCGCCATGTATGATCGGCGGCTCATATAGTACGAGATACCCATGTCTACTAACCAATTTACAACCTGGTTACCATGAAAAATAGCAGTCTTCACTTAACCGATTACATTAGGGGCTTATCTTATCAGTTGCACCATAGTAAAATCTGTCAAGCTTAGCTAGCAAGGTTTCAGGGTAAATATAGAGTTCAAGGACATGATAACACCAATGAACATGCTAATAGACCAGTGAATAACTAAACAGCACAATTAAGTTTAGTGTATTTACCACTCCTTCCCGAGCTTCCAAGTTTGATGTGGCAGTAGCTAGTTGAGAGTGTAGGGATAATATTTCTTCACTTTTGTCCTCCTGTTTTCTTGGCTCCTCCTGATTAAAAAAAAAACACTAAAATATAGTTTCAATAAATATTAGATTTGCATCCAATAACCATTTCTATTGTTTGTTCTTTATTTTATTCACTTTATATATATTTATTTATTTATCTTGCTATTCCTTAGAACTTATCCTTTTCTACCGTTTATGTATTTTTATTTCCTCTTTTAGGAAGTTGATTTATGCATTTTACACGCTCTCCTGATGAGATTCGATAGAATGAAAACCTGTTCAGAATATTGGGCGGTAATGATACATTTTCTTGAAGAAACAATCATTACCTCTTTGTCCAGTGGCAGTAATGTAAATTGTTAAGTGTGTTCTTCTTTTCATTGTAAAATCCGCATAGTATTTGTCCAAAGCCATAATAGATATAAAAACCTTAAAGCTTGTTTCGTGAGATCACAGTACGAGCCTGATCAGCCGCTACCAACTGCATGGTGGTACACAACGCTCCCGTTTTCTTGCCACATATTTATTTACCCTACAGCTCAATTTATAATTAATATTTAATGAGTTCACTTTTATTTTATATTGTTGCTTCACGTGTTAAATACATTTTAGGTATTAAGAGGGTAATGTAAAATAAAGTCAATATTTTAGACATAAAAAATAGGTTTTCACTGACTCCTACACAAACCAAATACTAATGTGCAATATTTCTGATAATATTTAAGTTAGATCAAATAAATGAATAAACTGATTATAAAATAAACTGTGATAAGTGGCTACTTAATTATCTCAAGTGTTAAACTAAATTTTGTTGTAAGCCTATACATAAGCAATTTTTAAACAGTCAAACTAAGTTTTTTTAATGACTTATTTTGTGGAGCTGACGATTTATATTTGGCTTTACCACTATCGCCTTGATAATTTTGCTGTAGTTGTTTAGCAATATGTAACTAAAAACTAAATCTCTCAATAAATACGTCATAAATTGTTCCACAAATTTTACAGGAGTCAACATTTACATTTTCTAAAGCATCCATTACTAGTTGAAATCAAATTGTGTCTTTGGGATTTGGATGTTAGAAATAATGCCCCATATTTCTCACCAATTACTAAATTGAAAACTTTAAACCGAGTAACTAAAATCCTAGTGACAAAGTCGGAAGAATATTTGATTGACCCTCAGTCAATATCGTTGAAGTAACCATTTTATTGTCATGAAAGAACTTCTGAATGTATATTTTCCCTCAACCCTTTTGGTACTAACATTCTAAAAAACAGAATTCATGCGATGACTAGGTTATGAAGCATACTGAGTGTATTAAGGTTTCAGAAATTATGGGTGTGTACAAGTGTCTGTCCTTTGACCATTACTCTTTTATGATATTTTTCTTTTCTTTTCTAGCCATTAGAATGGTTACTTATTAATGTGTAAATCTCATTTAAATCCCCATCGTTTCAAATTTGAACCTGGTGAAAGAAGAGTTGTGGTGGAAACTTGTTCATAATATCTATTAGTTTCAACTACATAGATTTTAACAATTTCTGGTGTAAGAAGTGGTTTATGATAGCACGCAAAACCAGTTTCATCAGTAAAATATTAGATTGTATACCGGAATTAGAATCAGCAAAATAATTATTGATAGGGTTGAATTCATTATCAGACTAGGTTATTATCAATTAGTATAGGTTGATTTTCACTTAGTGGGGCTATTTATCATACTTTTGTCGGTGGATTTGTAAGTTTGTCAGTATTCTGTGTAGAAATAGATAAGACTGTTTCAATATCAGGAGGTAGTTCTTCACGTAAAGTAAAGTCACTAACAATATTGTTAGGTTCTATATCGTCCTCAATTTCAGAATAATTATTACTCCTATAGTAACTTTATTCATCAACAGATTCCGCATCTAATAAAATTTCATTGATTTCATTTTCAATAACCACATGGTTCATGAACAGCTTGGAAATAAAACTAGATGACGTCTATGACGGGTCCGCCATAGTAGTTTATGCATGTCCGTTAGTTTCAGATCGGTTGTAACATGATTTTATAGGTGATGTTGTCTGTAAACTTCAATATATTGATAGCGTTAATATTTCATTCTAAAGCCAAAATAATACAGCACATATGTGCGAGGGAATCATGTTTGTCACCTTAAAGAGGCGTTTACACGACATTAGGTTGTACAGGTAGTTTTATGCAGTCGTGTGTAAGCGATACCAGACCCGAAAGGGTTAAAAGTAAGTACTCACGGCAATCATGGCATACACACTTTTTCAAATGCTATTGCATTTATGTAAAGAAAACCTAACAAGTCATTTTTCAGAAATTTTAATTTTATCTTTAATCATTCCGATCTATTTAATCTTATCTATTTTTTAAATGGTCTGGGTTTACTGTCAAAATTGATCCACTGGATCTCTTTAAGTAGTCTTCTCAGATAACAAAACGTTCATTGACATGTTCCTCAGACACGACGGAACGTTTGCTTGCTACAAAACCAGCCCTATGAATAGCTGAGAGCCATTTTTGTTTTATGACTTCATCATTAGGAAATTTAAATGCTCATACTCGTGGGGGTTTGGAATTACTGTAGTTGTTTATATAATCACGAACGCAACATGACATGGGCATTAGTAGAAATAAAAAAACAAATAAGGAGTGTAAACATAGAAATTTCACTATGTTATCAGTGATGTGGAAAATGGCTGTCAGTGCTCAATGCTCGTGTTTAGCACGTCGAGTAACGTGGCACTAGGAGGGGAGCCTTGAGACTCATATATCTGGTGCAACCTTGGTTTGTCCTCGTTTATATATTCATATCCAACATTACTGTACCTTCTTCCAAATATAATACAATTTCCTCATAAAGAAAAAAGAAGTTTTACATAGAGAGGAAAAAACTATTAAGTTTTTTCTGGTATTTTTTTACTTGCTATTGTTAATTTGCCATGTAACTCTATGTATCGTTCATCTAATGTAAAAATGTGTGAAATTGGCTTATCCTCAAATAGAGCCATATAGAACCTTAAACTAATAACACTTTGGTGTACTACCTAGATTTCATAGTAACAATAAAGAAAGAGATCCCAAATACTGTTTTAAGATGTAAGGCAATTCAAAATATATAATTTTATCAAGCATACCATAAACTTATAATATTCCTAGTAAAATAAAGTCAAAATTCAGACCATACAATTATTTTGTACAAGAATTTGATAACATTGTTTAAAAATATTACTTTATGATTGATTTGTATAAAGGTGTTGACAAATAATCAGTAGTTAAGGTAATGTGTAGTTTAATAATAGCTTTCTTGTTGATTTTCAAAGTTGATGATTATCTAACCAGAATAACTATTTGCTCCTTTATGAAAATAAACTATAAAGTGAACAAGTAAATAGATTTTAGATATTAAAATTAGCCTTTATGGCAGTGTTGGTAGTAGTAGTAAATCATATAAAAACTTAAATTTAGGTGTATATTTTCACCACCATCACCATCATAAACTGGTTGTATTTAGTGTATCGCCAGTCGGTTTAGAGAAATGCCTCCATTTTCTATTTTATAGTACCATTCTTACTCTTTTACTTTTGATCTATTCTTCTTCTTTTACTTACACACTGACTTATCTAATCCTTCCAATTCTTGTTCGATTCCCTTGCAGTATTTTTAGTCCAAACTTTAAATCAATCACTCTCTTTGTGATTATTTACTTTCGCATTATTATTATATGTCTATACCACTTAACTATTGTTTCTTCTAATACCTCATGTACACCATGTAGCCAAAATCTTGGCCAAATATATTTATTATGAGTCCTATTTCTCCTCGTAATAGCTAGAATGCTCTTCTGAAACTTCAATTGCATGCCGGCAGCCTTACTTTTCTATTTTGCATCCAATGTCTAGATTTTTGTTGAATATGTAACTATGGGTATGAAAAACAACTTATATTATTTACACTTCAGAGGTACATATCTTTTCCATTACAGGTCTCATACACACTTGCAAAACTCTCCTCTTACTGCCATCTTATAATTAGATCTTTCCTTCTACAATTCCTCAACAAATGGATACTTCCAAGATAATGTACATGCTCTTTAATGGTCTCAAATGTACTCCAACCAGATGTGTAACCTTTCTAGAACTAATCCTCTTCCATATCATAGAACTTACTTCATTCTTCACCATGCTAATTTTTCATCACATTATATTTCACTTACTCATTCCATTTTCCTTTTTCTCCCCTTTTGTTTTTTGGTTTTTTCTTTTAGGAAGTTGCATTGTGCGTTTCACACTCTTCCCTGATGAGTTCCGATAGAATGAAACCTAAGTCAGTGGATTGGGCGGTTACAATCAATTTTATTTAAGAGGCAACAATTACCTCTTTGTCCACTGGCGTAGTGTAAAGTGTGAACTGTGTTCTTCTTTTCATTGTAAAGGCCAAATTGTGTGTGTCTCCCTTTTATATGTTTCTATCCACCTTTCCTATAACTTCTTCCAAATATAATACAATTAATTACCTCATAAGGCGAAAAGAGGTTTTCCTTATTGAGTTATATCATTATAATTTCGCATCCAATGTCCTTTTCCTGTGTTTGTCTTTTATGTTATAAATTTACATGTTCCTATCTATGTTTCCTATCATTCTTTACCATTTTATTTTTTTCCTCTTTTGTTTTTTGGTTTTCTCTTTTAGGAAGTTGCGTTGCGCAGTTCACACTCCTCCCTGATGAGTTCCGATAGAATGAAACCTAGGTCGGGGGATTGGGCGTTGACGATCAATTTTCTTGAAAAAACAACTATTACCTCTTTGTCCATTGGCAGCAGTATAAAGTGTGAACTGTGTTCTTCTTTTCATTGTAAAAGCCATATTGTGTTTGTCCCCCGTTTATATGTTTATATCCACCTTTCCTACACCTTCTTCCAAATATAATATCATTACATTATTGCAACTGTTCCAGTACTTTATATTACACGTCTCCTCATTTTATTAAGTCATCCACAAATGTGTGTTTATTGATTTCACCTTATCCTCAAAAATTTTCTTTCCACTCTATTCATGATTATTTCCATTACGATTATAAAGAAGTGTTTTAAATTAGGAGGGATAGCCAGCACACTTACCTTGGTGATACTGGAGTAGAAATTGTTTAGATATAACACTAAAAAAAACATAAACACATTTTTAAGGACAAGCTTTCACTGTCACAGACAGCTTCATCAGGTCAGGAGAGTAGACTGATTTCTTGGTTTAACAGTACGGTTAACTGTCCACAGCTGACTCTGATTATAAAGAAGTGGTGAGAGGGCACTCCTTACTTTGAAATAGTCAATCACTCACTTTTGTACACCAACTTGACTGTACTGTACTATATTGTGTGTATCTCTGCTCTTCTTAAAGAAGTTGTTTCCAAAGTTTAATACAGTTCTTGAGAACAGCTTTAGAA
Organism: Timema poppense; assembly: GCA_902141375.1. Taxonomy (NCBI): domain Eukaryota; kingdom Metazoa; phylum Arthropoda; class Insecta; order Phasmatodea; family Timematidae; genus Timema; species Timema poppense. The sequence continues at coordinate 136,233 of CABFOV010000095.1, forward strand.
GTCGTCTCCCTTCTTCATTTCTCAATTCCCTTCTCTTCAGCCTTCCCTGCATTTTCCTTCTTAAAATTCTTTGCTATTTTCCTAACACTTGCTATAAACAATATTGAATCCTATTATACAGAAAAATAGTATATAGTATAAAAGTATTTATTTATATTAATAATAAACAACCATTTAGGTGTAATGATTTCAAATAAATAAATAAATTAGTATGTTCTTGACTGGTCAATAACTCACTTATTTGAAAATATTTTGGTCATCTTTCAAGATTAATAAATTTTAAAGAAATAAAATGTACATATAAGCAAGAATTCACAAAAATGTTGTATCATGAAAATAGTTACCATAAAATACTTTGACTTATAAAGCATATACTTTTTCCAATAACTGAATCATGTCCCTTACCTGAGCTTCAAAAGTGGTTATCTTTGCTTTTAATGCTTGAATCTCATTTTGGGCTGCATTCAGTTGTTTAATTGCTATTGTTGCATTTCCACATTCTTGGTGAATATTTTGAAGCTGTGTGAGCTCTGTTTGTACAGACTTGAGTGAATAAATCAATTTTTGAATATCTTGATTCTTGAAAGACAACTGAAAGTAACATATAAAATATAAATAACACACTTGTAACAAGGGCCGTTTAAATCTACAATGAATGAGTGTATCTCTTTGGCAATTTATACACATAACATCAGAGTACAGATGTGTAAAAAGCATTAACTATAAGAAGCATAAAAAACTTCTTTTTTCTCTAATGAACATAGTATTGTAAATTAAAGAATGCACACTGGGATTCAGAAAGAGCAAAACTTAGTTCAAGAGAATTAGTGTTTACAATCTATTTTCTATATCTTTGTCATTTACATTATTATTATTATAAGTGTTCAAATGAGTAAACAACTTTTTCATGAAAAAACTATAATAAAAAAAAGAAATTAACACTATTGTTTAATTAATCTGTAACGAAATGTGTTCCTTTATGTGAAAGTTCTCACTTAAGGCCTATTTGGGTAAATGTTTTAAGTATGTATTAGGCAGGTATTTTATGTATAATTAGCTTTTGTAGAAACTTTTACTCGAGTACTAGCATCCTGACCAACTTTTTCTTTCAAAACCTTAAAAAGCTTTCTTCACGCCACATTCCTTGACAAGAGTTAAAAATGAAAATTTGCGAAGTATAAATAAATAATCTAAACTGTTAATAAAATACTTTTTTATAAATTTAATAAACAAACATTAAAGATATGTAATTTAGTTATGTCTAAGATATAACTGTTTGTTTATATTCATATTAATATGAGTAGTAAGCAATCTAATAATAAATCAATATAACTCTATAAGGAAAGCTTCTTTTTGCATTAAGCGGTAATTGTATTATATTTGAAAAAAGACACAGGAAAAGTGGATAAAAGCATATAAAAATACTAAAGATATTTTCCTTATTGAAATATATTGTATACACGCATCCAATTTAAATTTCTTGGGTTTGCCCTTATGTCATATCATTTACATGTTTCTATGGAAGTATTATTTCATTCTATATGAATTTCCTCTTATAGGAAGTTGCATTGCTCTTTCACACTCCTCCTTTTAAATTCTGGTAGAATGGAACTTGGCCAGGGAATGGGCGATAACGATCAGTATTTTCAAGAGGCAGACATTACCCATTTGTCCAATGGCAACAATATAAAGTGTGAAATGTGTTCATCTTTTGATTGTAAAAGCCACATTGTATTATTTCTTCCTTTTATATGTTTATATCCACCAATCCTGTACCTTCTTCCAAATATGATATAATTTACTAATGTAAGCCCCACATCTATATCTATAAAAGTCACTCAGTCACTCACTCACTCACTTACTGATTAATGTATCTCAACAACAAGGCCTAGGAAGCTGAAAATTTGCATGGTGGTTCTTCTTATACTGTAGAGGAGCACTATGAGAGATTAAAAAAAAATTCTTCTCCTAGGAGACCTAAAATTAGCCTTAGCCCTAAACCCATTTATCAGTTTATTTCCAGGGTAACAAGACAAAGAGTGCTGAAATTTTGCATGGCGGTATGTCTCATATGTTCAATGTTCACTAAGAAATGGTTCTCAAAAATGTATATTCTATGAGGCCTAAAACTGTTATAAGGCCAAAACACGTTTATTCCCCCTTATTTCCACATGGTGATTCGTCTTCTACTCTCTTTTCCCACGATGATTTATCTTTCACTGTAGAGGTGCATTATAAAATGCTTTTTGAAAAATTCACCTTCTGAGCAGCCTAAACCTGGCCTCAGGCCTAAAGTCGTTTATTAGTTTTGCTTATCGCGTATAGGTCAACTATGTCTTTAACAAATATGTGGGGTCTGTTAAGAATTTTTCCTATTTCCCATAGCGACCAGCATTTGTTATGTAAGCGTATGAAAATTTTTATTTCCTACTCCCTTGTTTCCTTGGATTTCTGTCTCAATGTCAATAAAATTTTTTTCTAAATATAAATTTTGCACTGATATTTAACTCCAAGTGTTTATAAAAGAAATGAGGTGTATAAGGAATGTTTTGAAATGAGCTGAGGTGTGAAATAAATTTATCAATTGTTTTTAATTTGTAAGGATTACGGGTCAAAGTACAGTGTACAAATACTTTTGACTGCATGTTTTGATTCCATTTATTTATTTTACAGCTAACATGAAGTTGTTACATAATTTATATTTCATAGATAGGGTTTTATTTGATCTAAAGCCCTGTATGTATAAATATATTTATTTGACAACAATAAAAATTGTACACCCACATATTAGAATGTAAATAAAATTAATATACACAAGTATACAAATATTTATGACTCTGACTTTACCTGCTTTTATTCTTTTCATTTTGATCAAAACACTATAATTAAATTCCAGAATCAATAAAGTAGCTACTCCACTACTATACACCTGTATCAACCTATTTTCTTACTTTATTTTCTCTTCATGTCCAATTTAGCTTTTCCATATATTTTCTATTTCAAAATACCTACTTTTATTTTTGATTCATTTTTATCAGAGCTAACAGGCTTTCTTTTCATTTTTAGTATTCCATTTTAAGACAATATTCTTTTAATATCCACAGATATCATATTGATGACTTTTTTACCTTTCGTTCCTGTAAAGAAGTTTTAAGGGGTTTTAGGGTGTGTTTTTTTTTCTTTAGTTTTAGAAGTTTTTTGAAATCCTCTCAGTTTCATTTTAACCTACTGTTCAATAAAGTATACCAGGCCTCCACCGTGGTTCGGATTCCACGTTAAACTGTAGGTTCTCCATTTCATCTCACAATCACCCTACCATTACACAATTAGCGTAAGTGTGTATAGCCCGAACGGGTAGTAAGACGCGGGGCTAATAATAATAAAGTATAGTTTTGTTTTAAGATATAAAGGAGTTGTAATTTCGAGATTATTTTTTTCTCTGCTTTGAATATTTAGAGCTGTTTTGCCATTAAATTTTCTCGCTGATATTATCTTAGAGGGACACTTTCTACTGATTTTTATTTTGCGACAAATTTTTTATTTGTGTAATTTCCCACATACCTAAGAATACACAGATTATTTTTCATAGCTACCTCTATTTTGCTTTTCTTTTCCCAATAGACAAAATTAAGCATGGAGCTCATTGATATTCACGGCGTAGTGGTCCCTCACCGTATTGTGCCTAAAAAACGAGACGGATTGTGTTTTTATATATTCCATATCTTACTTCATGTTTGGCACTGACTCCCTGGCATCTCAGGTGCAGAACAGTGCCGTAAAGCACATTTATAACGATTGGAAACGGTTTCAGGAGTTCACTATGATGCACTATGGTAACATGTACAGAACCATGGTTGAGTACCAGACTCACATGTTCCACTGGACCACATACGCCACCCAATGTGAAATTAGGGCTGCTGATGAAATAAACCCTTACCACCTGGTGGTGTATCGTGATGACAAGGTGATTATGCAGCATGAAGAGCCTGTTTAGGGAAGGCCTATATTACGTTTTAAGTGTTCTGTTCCCATATGTCATCGAATTTTAAACCACTCCTTCCTCAGTAAGTTCCTACTCTTCAAAATCACTCATTGTTGCTCACCCTATCCTTACATCACTAGATGTATCCAGTCCTGCAAGTATTGTTGTCCACCTCTCTGCCATTGACAAAACCCATAGTGAATTTCCTTTAACTGATTTATCTTACCCTGCTCTTCCTAAAAACCAGTGTCTTTCTGTTGTGCCTGATGATGATCTGAATTCTCCCTCCGACTAGGACAACAGTTCCAAAGATCATCTTCCAATGAGAAAAATAAAAAGAGGAATGATGCGTCATGCTAGATTCACCAATAAAATAAAAAGAAGAGAAAAAAACCTATGGAGTTAAAAAAAAATATAATGAAAAAAAACCTATGTTCATAGGCAGTTAGTACAGGCATAGGATGAGAAAAATCCATATATTATTAGGAAGGCTGTTAAAGAGTACACTAAAAAAATACTAACGTCCATAGGGAGACTCTCAGGAAATACACTGAGAAAAATCTTGATGTGAATAGAGCATAGTTAAAAGATACAACGAGGCAAATTCTGATGAAAACAGAGCTTCCTATCCGGAGACGCAAACAAACATCCCAAAGTCAATCAAGAAGCTGTTAGGGGATACAATGAAAATTAAAGATTAGTCACATGGAAAATACATTTTTTTCAGGATTCAAGTATGACTGCAATACAGACTACAGTAATGACGAGGTTCATTCTATTGGACAGAAAGTCGAGTGCAAGTGGTGTCACGCAACAAAGTGGAAAGAAGAAAGCCCTGGTCTATGTTGTAGCAACGGCAAGGTACATCTTCCTCCAATTCAGCAGTCTCATGATCCTCTCACAACCTCCTTACTAATGATCATCACGAGTCTCAGCATTTTTTGACAAAGGTTTGAAAATATAATGGATGTTTTCAAATGACATCCTTTGGAGCTAAGGAAATATATGAGGGAAATTTTATGCCAACGTTTGAAGTTCATGGGCAGGTTTAAAACAGGATAAGAAGTTTGTTACCTTCATCACAATCAAAACCCCTCATTTTTACAAATATATTTTGTTGGTAATTATGAAAAAGGCAGAAATTTGATCCAATATCTTCTCTGTTCTTAGTTGGACAGCTTCAATAAGTTCTGCATGATCACAATCCTTACATATGAGATTTTAAAACAGCAATGGGAAATTCCCCAGAAGGTCAAGAGTTTAAAGTTGTGATTCATGCGGACCAAAAACTTTTGGCTGAACAAAAGGGTAAATATAACGCGCCTAAAACGAGTGAGGTGGCTTTGGTGATGGTGGGGCAGGAGTTTGAAAAGTTGGACATCGTTCTTCATAGCATAGACACTAAGTTGGTGCGGATCAGTGAAACACCCCATGATTATGACACTCTTCAATACCCTTTTATTTCTGTCATGGAAAATATTGATACCCCATTAGCATTCCCTAGCTTGATCCAAATTTCAAAGCCCCTCTTTAGAAAAATGTTTCTGCTTCAAACTTTTACTCTTACCGAAACATGGAAAGAAAGTGCCAAGAAAACTACATTTTTCATTATCCTAGTCGTCTTAATCAGTTTTTGGTTGACATGTACGCAAAGATAGAAACAAAAAGACTGAATTTCACGAGTTAAGACCAAAGTAATCTGCGAGTGGAAAACTATGTACACCTGCCGGATGCCATGTGTAAAGGCGAAGGGCAAGTTTCTGATCTTAGCAGGTTGTTTGTGCTAACTTCATGTTTTACTTTTAGGCCCCATTACATACACGAGCGGACCCAGGACACTATGACATACCTGTGTTAATATGGTTGTCCTGATCTGTTCATCACATTCACATGTAACTCTAAGTGGACCGAGATGTAAGAGGCATTAAATGGCGGACAAAAGCCTCAAGACAGACATGACATTATTGCTTGGATTTGTCATATAAAACTAAAAAATATGATCCATTTCTTGACTAAAGACTCTATTTTCAGTCAAAGTAGGTATTACATGTGCATTGTGGAGTGGCAGAGGTGTGGTTAGCTTGACGCCTACATTTTGTTATGGCTTCAAGTCAGAATCATGCACACCCAAATCAACAGTGTCATAAGCACGAAGATTCCACAAACGGAACTTGATCCAGTCCTTCATGAAATTATAAATTTTACGATAATTCATGGGTCGTGTGGAAATCTGAAGAGAAATTCACCCACCATGTATGATCGGCGGCTCAAGTAGTACGAGATACCCATGTCCACTAACCAATCTACAATCTAGGTACCATGAAAAATAGCAGTCTTAACTTGACCGATTACTGTAAGGGCTTATCTTATCATTTTAACCATAGTAAAACCTGTCAAGCTTAGCTAGCAAGGTTTCAGGGTAAATATAGAGTTCAAGGACATGATAACCCCATTGAAAATGCTAATAGACCAGTGAATAACTAAACAGCATCATTACGTTTAATGTATTTACCACTCCTTCCTGAGCTTCCAAGTTTGATGTGGCAGTAGCTAGTTGAGAGTGTAGGGATAATATTTCTTCACTTTTGTTTTCCTGTTTTCTTGGCTCCTCCCGATTCAAACAAAAAACCAAACACCAAAATATAGTTTCAATAAATATCATATTTCCTGTGCATCCAGAACCATTTAGTGAAACCAAGCATGGACCATTATAAAAAACAGAAAATCACAGAGAAACCAAGAATGGATCACAATAAGATGCCAAAACAAGAACTGGAGTAAAATAACAGAATAACACAGAGAAAACCAGCTCGGACCGGAGTAAAATATCAGATAACCTCAACAGAGACAAGAGTAGAATACAAAAGAATGCTGGTATGTAGCAAAGTAAATATCAGATAATTCCCGTTTGTAACAGAGTAAAATACCAGAATGTACCATTGTAAAATACCAGAGAAGCCCAGTATGTACCATATCAAAATACCAAATATATTTCAGTATGTAGCAAAATAAAATAGCAGAGAATACCAGTGCGTAGCAAAATAAAATACCAGAAAAGCCGAGTAAGTACCAGAGTCGTATATCAGAAAACCGATATGTACCAAAGTAAAATACCATTGAATTCTAGTATATAACAAATTAAAATAACACAGAATCCCAGTATGTATCACAGTAGAATATTAATCTAATTATATAGCAATAACAATATTTGTATAGTCAAATGCTAGAGAATTCCTTTGGATTCAAATAATTCTTACTCTAATACCAAAGAATACAAATCAGACCAAAAAAAAGTAAATTAACATAGTACCACATAGTAAATACCAGAGAATCCATTGCAAACCAAATAATTCCAAAGCAATACAAAAACAGACTATCCCAAAGAAAAAAACAAATTCACATTAAGCCAAAGTACTGTACCAGAAATAACAAGCCTTTAATTTCATAACTAAAGGTAAAAAAATTGTCATATTTTGGTTTGGCTTTATTCAAATATTTTACTTATTTATATTTCTATGTTTTAAAAATGTGATTTTACACACTTGGCCTTATTTACAAATACAGTTGAAGTGACGGTTTGAGATCAATGGGAGATGGCCCAACTCAAACTATTGAGAACTCCAATACCAGGAAATCGCTGAAAAAAATTAAGATATCTCTTTTTTCTTTTTTTTTTAGGTGTAAGAAGTTTGAAGAGCATTTAAGATTCCTACCTTTTGAAATTACATATACCAAAAATTAATCTTAAAATATAATAATAAGCACATATTAGTAGAATAAGTAGAAGAGGATGAAATCTAGTTATGGAGAGTTGCCAGTCACAATCGATTTTCTTGAAAAGAGAGCCAATAATTCTTTGTCCAATGGCAGTAGTGTAAAGTGTTAAGTGTTTTCTTCTTTTCAATGTAAAATCCATATTGTTTTTGTCCAAAGCCACATAAAAAACTCAATGCTTGTTTCGTGAGATCACAGTACGAGCCTGACCAGCCGCTACCAACTGAATAGTGGTACACGACGATCCCGTGTTATTGCCACATATTTATTTACCCCACGGCTGAATTTATAATTAATATGTAATGAGTTCACTTTTATTTTATTGTGTTCTTCTTGTATTATATACATTTTAGGTATTTAGTGGGTAATAAAAAATAAAGTCAATATTTTGGACTCAACAAATAGGTTTTCACTGACTCCTACACAAACCAAATAGTAATGTGCAATATTTCTGATAATATTTAAGTAAGATCCAATAAATGAATAAACTGATTACAAAATAAACAATGATAAGTAGGCTACTTAATTATGTATAGAGTTAACTAAATTTTGTCTGTAAGCCTATACAAATGCAATTTTTAAACAGTCAAACTACTAAGAACAAAAATTTTAAAATTCTAAGTTTTTTTGATGGCTTATCTTTTGGAACTGAGGATTTATTTTTGTCTTTTACCACTATTGCCTTAATAATTTTGCAGTAGTTGTTTAGAAATATGTTATTAAAAACTAAAATACATTTCTCAATAATAACCTCATAAATTGTTCCACAACTTTTACAGGACTCAACATTTACATTTCTAAAGCATCCATTACTAGTTCAATCAAATTGTGTCTTTGGGAATTGCAGGTTATAAATAATGCCCCATACCTATCACCAATTACTAAATTGAAAACTATAAAACTAGTAACAAAAATCTTAGTCACAAAATTGGAAGGATATTTGAGGATCCCTCGGTTATTAATATTGAATTTGTAGCATGTCAATCAGTTAGATTGGACATCTACAATTAAAAGAATTCTATAATTCCTTAATTTATGCAAGAAATAAACTATATTCGCATATTTAATTGAGTCTACTCTGAAGATACAGTCTAATAAATCTACGTTTCTCCCTACCTTCCAGCATTCAAACACGTGGGTGGTAAAAAATACTGACTTTTGTTAAATACGGGAGTAGATATCAAAGAAGAGAATTAATATTAACATAGTTATGAAAAAACATTACTTTAACGCATGGTTTTCTCATTGGATAAAGTCAAAAAGATTTACTTACGCCGGCCATGCGGTCAACATAAAAAAAAATAGTAAACTACATCTATATCACCAAATATTATTAAACTAATAATGGATCCTAAATAACATAATTAAAACAGATATATTTCCATATAATATGCCTTGCTGAGTACTCGCATCTTCAGGATGTCTGCTGATTCTTTTCTCCCACATATGAAGCTCAATAAAGCTATTCAATGATGGCCGTTCCGGCGTGCTATCGTAACTAGTTCTGTTGAAGAAAAGAAATGCTTGTGAGCATCGATGCAGAGACCGGCGGCCCGCGAACGAACCTGGTGGTAAACCAAGGAAGCTTTTCCGCGTGTGGATTTTTCTTGTTAATTCTCTCTTCCTGCCTGCCTTCCTTCGTAGTTCCCTTTTTCTATGTTCTTATGTTTATCATTCTTTCTACTTTCTTCCATTCGTATCAGGTTGACGACATATATAAGGGGGCGCTTCCCAACACACCATATAGCCATTTACTGTATCTCTGCATTGAAGGAAGGACTGCAGGTTCGTCACGACAACTATGAAGATAGAGGCGTCGGAATCATCACCACCTTAGACGGGATGACGGCTTATCAGTAACAGCCTATGAAGTCAAGGCCATGGGATTCACCGCAGTCATGGATGGAACCACTGACTTCAATGTTTTTAGTATTCTACCGTAATCAACGAGTCCTTATGACTTAGATAATTTTGTTTTAAAAAAGAGTTATTTCTGATTGCACCCCTTTAGTTTTTTATATTGTCGGAGACGATTTTCCTTTTGATAGTAGGTCTAGTTGACCGTTGATCATGTTCAAATCTTGTTGAACTTGCTAACTCAGGTTTCAGTTTATTTGTTTTAAATATTGTGTCCTTTAGAATGCCGGACGCGTCCTATTGTTTCTTGTTTTTCAAAATATTGTAATTACGTACAGAAATCTCTGTTGAGATATATATATGCCTCCGACGTGGATAGCGTAGATAAGTTATAATGTCTTAGTAATGAACTGATAATATTCCACTAGTTCATTTAATATATATATTTAAATCAGAATTTGTCATGACGCCTTGTTCGGCGTGAGCATCAGCTCAGTTTATGGATGGCTAGCCCCAGGTTGTCGGTTTGTTTATCTTGTTGCAATTCAGTTGATAGATACCAGTGTTTCAGGTTGGTCAAGTAATCACGTTTCACGTGTAGTATTAGCTATAGTGCGCAACCCAGGGAACTGCACTAGAGTCATAGTGGGGTCCGCGCAAATAATACTCTTTGACTCTTACCTTTCGATCTATTTCTAATTTTTGTGTTCTAAAGGCTCATGCCTTTAGAATTCTATGTACTATTAAATGCCCTGGCAGTACCAAAGGGGAATGTGACCAGCCATAGTACTTTTGATGACACCTGTTTCTTAGCCATCAACTGCTGTTATCAACAGCTGGTTATCCTAAGTGTTTAATGGATAATATGTTGAAGGCCCCATCAAGCACAGCCTGGTTTAAAGTTACATGTATACCCTGTCATATATTTTTCTAGTAGTAATTATTGAATTGTTCTAATTTATAGAATTTACTTCTACCTGCGGCTTGGCGACTACGCAGCCCGAGTAGCCACAGTCTGATTGGATCAAAACCCTTAATCGTTTATTCTACATTATTGTAAACCATTGCTAACTTAACTATTGTTTGTTATATCAATAAATCTTGATGTTTTTTTAATCTTTGTTCTTATCATTTATATAATATGTATAATGGTACTAATTGCGCCTAGTCTAGGTCTACCTGTGGCCTAGTTGCGCGCAGTAAAAACGCTACAAATTAAAGATTTTATTGTCATAATAGAACTTATAAATGTACATTTCCCCTTAACTCTTTGGTACTAACATTCTAAAAAACAGAATTCATGCACAGACTAGGTTATGAAAGATACTGAGGGTATTAAGGTATAGGTCTATGCCCATGGTTTCAGATATTATGAGTGTGTACAAAAGTCTGTCTGTTGACCAGTATCATATTTTTTTTTTTGGCCATAAAAATGGTTACTTATTAATGTGTAAATCTCATTTAAATCCTCATCGTTTCAAATTTGAACCTGGTGAAAGAAGAGTTGTGGTGGAGACTTGTTCATAATATCTATTAGTTTCAACTGCAAAGATTTTAACAATTTCTTGTGTAAGAAGTGGTTTAAAATCAACCCAAAAATCAGTTTCATCGGTAAAATATTAGATTGTATACCGGAATTAGAATCAGAAAAATAATTATTGATAGGGTTAAATTCATTGTCAGACTAGGTTACTATCAATTAGTATAGGTTCATTTTCACTTATTGGGGCTTTTTATAGTTATTTTATTGGTTGATTTGTAAGTTCGTCAGTAGTCTGTGTAGAAATAAATAAGTCTGGTTCGATATCAAGAGGTAGTTCTTCATGTAAAGTAACATCACTAACAATATTGTTAGGTTCTATATCGTTCTCATTTTCAGAATAATTATTACTACTATAATAACTTTATTCATCAACAGATTCTGCATTTAATAAAATGTCATTGGTTTAATTTTCAATAACCACACGGTTCATGAACAACATGGAAATAAAACTAGATGACGTCTATGACGGGTCCGTCATAGTTGTTTATGCATGACCGTTAGTTTCAGGTTGGTTGTAACATGATTTTCTGGGTGATGTTGTCTGTAAACTTCAATATATTGATAGTGTTAATAGTGCATTTTAAAGCCATAAGAATGCAGCACATATATGTGAGGGAATCATATTTGTCGACTTGAAGAGGCGTTATACGACATTAGGTTGTACAGGTAATTTGTTGCAGTCGTGTGTAAGCGATACCAGACTCGAAAGGGTTAAAAGTAAGTACTCACGGCAATCATGGCACACACACTTTTTTAAAATGCTATTGCACGTATGTTAACAAAATCCAACAATTCATTTTCAGAAATTTTAATCTTATCTTTAATTTATCTGATCTATTTAATCTTATCTTTAACTAATCGTATCTATTTTTTTAAATAGTCCAGTTTGACTGTCAAAATTAATTCATTGGATCTCTTTACATAGACTTCTTAGATAAAAAAAGGTTCATAAAAATGTTCTATAGGCACCATGAAACATTTTCTTGCTACAAAATCCGCCTGGTAAATAGCTGAAAGACATTTTTGTTTTAAGACTTCATCATTAGGAAATTGAAATGCCGATTCTCGTGGGGATTTGGAGTTATTGTATGTAATTGCTTTTGCAATCAGGAACGGACAATGACATGGGCATTACTAGAAATAAGAATCCAAATAAGGAGTGTAAACATAGAAATTTCACAACGTTATCAGTGATGTGGAAAATAAATGGCAGTGCTCAATGCTCATGTTGGGCACGTCAAGTGACGTGGTAGTGGGAGAGGAGCCTTGAGACTCATATATATAGTTCAACCTTGGTTTGTCCTCGTTTACTACATATATTTCATAGTAACACTAAAGAGAGAGACCCCAAATACTGTTTAAAGATGTAAGGCAATTCAACATATATAATTTTATAAAGAATACCCTAAACTTATAATATTACTAATAAAATAAAGTCAAAATTCAGACCATACATTTATTCTGTACAAGAATTAGATAACATTGTTTAAAAACATTACTTTATGCTAGATTTTTATAAAGGTGTTGACAAATAATCAGTAGTTATGGTAATGTGTATTTTAAAAATAGCTTTCTTGTTGATTTCTAAAGTTGATGATAGTCTAACCAAAATAACTACTTGCTCCTTTATGAAAATAAACTATAAAGTGAACAAGTAAATACATTTTAGATATTAAAATTAGCCTTTATGGGAGTATTGGTAGTAGTAATAATTCATATAAAAACTTAAATTTGGGTGTATATTTTCACCACCACCACCATCACCATCACCATCATAAACTCGTTTTATTTAGTGTATGGCCAGTCAGTTTAGAGAAATACCTCCATTTTCCTCTTTCTTAGCACCATGCTTACTCTTTTACTCTTGAGCTATTCTTCTCCTTTTACTTACACACTGACTTATCTAATCCTTCCATTTCTTATTCGATTCCCTTGCAGTATTTTTAGTCCAATCTCACTCTTTGTTATTATTTATTTTTGCATTATCATTATATGTCTATACCCCTTAACTATTGTTTCTTCTAATATCTCATGTACACCATGTAGCCCAAATTATGGCCAATTATCTTTATTTCGAGTCCTATTTCTCCTCGTAATAGTTAGAATGCTCTTCTGAAACTTCAATCGCATGTCGTCAGCCTTCCTTTTCTATTTGCATCCAATATATAGGTTTTTGTTGCATATGTAACTATGGGTATGAAGAACAACTTATATTATTAACACTTCAAAGGTACATATCTTTTCCATAGCAGGTCTCATACACACTTGCTAAACTCTCCCCTTAATGCACTCTTATAATTATATCTTTCCTTCTACAATTCCTCAAAAAATGCATGCTTCCAAGATAATGTACATACTCTTTAAGTATCATTGTTATTAGCACCGTGTCTTACTACCCGTTCGGGTTATACGCAAATGCTCTTTAATGGTTTCAAATGTACTCAAACCAGTTGTGTAACCTTTATAGAACTAATCCTCTTCCATATCATAACACTTACATCATTCTTCACCATGCTAAATTTCATCCCATTATATTTCACTAACTCATTCTTTTATTGTAAATGTTCCTGTACTTCCACTTACACGTCTCTTCATTTTATTAAGTCATCCACAAATGTGTGTTTATTGATTTCATCTTATATTCACCAAATATTCTTTCCAATATATTCATGACCATTTCTATTACAATTATGAAGAAGTGGTAAGAGGGCACTCCTTACTTTGAAATAGTCAATCACTCACTTTTGTACACCGTATTGATTGTACTGTACTATATTATGTGTATCTCTGCTCTTCTTAAAGGAGTTGTTTCTTAAGTTTAATATAGTTCATGAGAACAGCTTTAGAAGTCGTCTCCCTTCTTCATTTCTCAATTCCCTTCTCTCCAGCCTTCCTTGCATTTTACTACTTAAAATTCTTTGCTAGTTTCCTAACACTTGTGATAAACAAATTTTAATCCTATTTTACAGAAAGAGAGTATATAGTATAAAAGTATTTATTCATATCAATATTTAGCAACCATTTAGGTATAATGATTTAAAATAAAGAAAATAAGTTAATATATTCCTGACTGGTCAAGAACTCACCTATTTGAAAATATTTTGGTCATCTTTCAATATTAATAAATTTTAAAGAAATAAAATGTACATGTAAGCAAGAATTGACAAAAATGTTGTACCATGAAAATAATTACCATAAAATACTTCTATTTAAAAAGCATATACTTTTTCCAATAACTGAATCGTGTCCCTTACCTGAGCTTCAAAAGTGGTTATCTTTGCTTTTAATACTTGAATCTCATCTTGGGCCGCATTCAGTTGTTTAATTGCTAATGTTGCATTTCCACATTCTTGGTGAATATTTTGAAGCTGTGTGAGCTCTGTTTGTACAGACTTGAGTGAATAAATCACTTTTTGAATATCTTGATTCTTGAAAGACAACTGAAAGTAACATAGAAAATATAAATAACATACTTGTAACAAGGGCCGTGTAAATCTACAATGAAAGAGTGTATCTCTTTGGCAATTTATATACATAACATCTGAGTACAGATGTGTAAAAAGCATTAACTATAAGAAGGATAAAAAACTTCTTTTTTCTCTGATAACATAGTATTGTAAATTTAAGAATGCACACTGGGATTCATAAAGAGCAAAACTTAGTTCACGAGAATTAGTGTTTACAATGTATTTTTTATCAGAGGCAGCCTTTATATCTTTTTTCATTCGCAATAGTATTATAAGTGTTCAAACGAGTAAACCACATTTTCATGAAAAAATTATAATGAAAAAAAGAAATTAACACTATTGTTTAATATTCATCTGTTACAAATTGTGTTCATTTTATGTGAAAGTTCTCACTTAAGGCCTATTTGGGTAAATGTTGTAAGTCTGTATTAGACAGGTATTTTATGTATAATTAGCTTTTGTAGAAACTTTTACTCGAGTACTAGCATCCTGACCAACTTTTTCTTTCAAAACTTTCCAAAGCTTTCTTCCCGCCACACTCCTTGACCAGAGTTAAAAATGTAATGTTGCAGAGTAAAAATAAATAATCAAAACTGTTTATAAAATACTTTTTATAAATTTAATAAACAAACATTAAAGATATCTAGTTTAGTAATGTTTAAGATATAACTGTTTGTTTATATTTATATTAATATGAGTAGTAAGCGATCAAATAATATAGCAATATAACTCTATAAGGAAAGCTTCTTTTTGCATTAAGCGGTAATTGTATTATATTTGAAAAAAGACATAGGAAATGTTGATTGAAACATATAAAAATACTAAAGATATTTTCCTTATTGAAATATATTGTATACACGCATCCAATTTTCAATTTCTTATGTTTGCCCTTATGTCATATAATTTACAGGTTCCTATGGAAGTATTATTTCATTCTATATGAATTTCCTCTTATAGAAAGTTGCATTGCTCATTTCTCACTCCTCCTGTTAAGTTCCTGTAGAATGAACCTAGGCCAGGGGAACGGGCGATAAGGATCAAATATTTTCAAGAGGCAGCCTTTAATTACCCTTTTGTCCAATGGCAACAATATAAAGTGTGAACTGTGTTCATCTTTTCATTGTAAAAGCCACATGGTATTATTTGTTCCTTTTATATGTTTATATCCACCATTCCTGTACCTTCTTCCAAATATGATATAATTTACTAATAATAGGCCCACATCTATATCTATAAAAGTCACTCAGTAACTCATTTACACACTGATCACTGTATCTCAAAAACAAGGCCTAGGAAGCTGAAAATTTGCATGGTGGTTCTTCTTATACTGTAGAGGAGCACTATGAAAGAATAAAAAAAATTCTACTTCTAAGAAAACTAAAATTGGCCTAAGCCCTAAACCCATTTATCAGTTTATTTCCAGGGTAACAAGACATAGAGTGCTGAAATTGTGCATGGCGGTATGTCTCATATGTTCAATGTTCACTAAGAAATGGTTCTCAAAAATGTATATTCTATAAGGCTTAAAACTGTTATAAGGCCAAAACACGTTTATTCCCCCTTATTTTCACATGGTGATTCATCTTCTACTCTCTTTTCCCACAATGATTTATCTTTCATTGTAGAGGTGCATTATAAAATGCTTTTTGTAAAATTCACCTTCCAAGCAGCCTAAAACTGGCCTCAGGCCTAAAGTCGTTTATTAGTTTTGCTTATCACGTATAGGTCAACTATGTCTTTAACAGTTATGTGGTGTCTGTTAAGAATTTTTCTGATTTCCCATAGCGACCACCATTCTATATGTAAGCGTATGAAATTTTTTATTTCCTACTCCCTTGTTTCCTTGGATTTCTATCTCAATGTCAATTTTTTTTTTTTCTAAATATAAACTTTGCACTTAGTTTTAACTTCAAGTGTTTATAAAAGAAATGAAGTGTATAAGGAATGTTTTTAAATGAACTGAGGTGTGAAATAAATTTATCAATCGTTTTTAATGTGTAAGGACTTCAGGCCAAAGTACAGTGTACAAATACTTTTGACTGCATGTTTTGATTCCATTTATTTATTTTACAGCATACATAAAGTTGTTACATAATTTATATTTATTTGAAAACAATTAGAATTGTATACATATATATTAGAATGTAAATAAAATTAATATACACAAGTATACGAATATTTATGACTCTGACTTTACCTGCTTTTATTCCAGTCATTTTGATCAAAACGCTATAATTACATTCTAGGTTCAATCAAGTCGCTACTCCAATGCTATACACCTTTGTCAACCTGTTTTCTTACTTTATTTTCTCTTCATGTCCAATTTAGCTTTTCCACATATTTTCTATTCCAAAATACCTACTTTTATTTCTGATTCATTCTTTAACACAGCTAACAGGCTTTACTCTCATTTTTAGTATTCCATTTTAAGATAATATTCTTTTCACATACACAGAGTTCATTTTAAAGACCTTTTTACTTTGCGTTCGTGTATAGAAGTTTTAAGGGGTTTTAGAGTAGTTTTTTTTTTAGTTTTAAAAGTTCTTTGAGTTCCTGTCAGTTTTGTTTGGACCTGCCATTCAATAAATTATTGTTTTGTTTTAAGATAGGAAGGAGTTGTACTCTCGAGATTCTTTTTTTCTCTGCTTCGAATATTTATAGCTGTTTTTCCATTAAATTTTCTCGCTGATATTAACTTAGAGGGACCCTTTGTACTGATTCTTATTTTGCGACAATTTTTTTATTTGTGTAATCTGCCACAAACCTAACAATACACAGATTATTTTTCATAGCTACTTCTATTTTCCTTTTCTTTTCCCAATACACATTATTAGGCATGGAGCTCATTGATATTGATGGCGTAGTGGTCCCTCCCCGTATTCTGCCTATTAAACGAGACGGATTGTGTTTTTATCTATTCCCTAAAAAATCAATTTTCTGTGATGATCTTAACAAGTACTTTGTAGCAAAGCACAAGTATTTAACTAGTCTAAATATAAACAAATTGACAACTTTGTCGAGACTAGCTTCTTATCGAGGTTAATAGCAGTAACCCTGAAGTTGGGATAGAGAAGTGAGAATTTGAAAGGAGTAATGAAAACTATAAAAAATAATATCTGTTACAAAGTGATGAGTTTAAATAGGGAAAGGGATGTGAATAAATAATAGTTTCTCCGTGCAAGAAGTGCTTATGTAAGTGTTATCACTTTGGGAGATATTTAATCTACAATAGTATATAAACCTTTGTTATTTATTTTTCTTGGCTGTTCAATAGAAGGTTTGGGGAGACTTAGTCTCATAGACTTCCCTGATGCTATGCCCTTAATATATATTACCTAATAATTAAGTGAAACTCAATAGTTAAGATATATATATATATATATTTTTTAAATAGTTCAATTGACTTAATATTTGCCATACGCCAGATAATGGAAAGATGGTATGAATATGGAAAAGATTTGTTAATGGTATTTATGGATGTGGAGAAAGCATAGGATAGCGTGGATAAAAGAAACGCTTGTAAGGTGATGGAGGAGGTTGAAGTGAAAAGAGTAGTTGTAATGAGAGGGAAAAGAATGTATGAGGATAACAGGAGTTGTGTTAAGACAGAGAGTGGAAGGACGAAGTGGTTCCAAATTTAAAAAAAGGGATTGAAGCAGGAGAGTGCCCTTTCATCATTAGTATTTGTAAGGGTAATGTAAATGGTCATGAACAAAGTAGCAGGAAAACTCAGGGAGGAAAGAATGAAAGCCATGCTTTTTGCTGATGACTTGATGGTATGGGAGGAGAAGGGAGAGGATGTACAGAAACAACTACAAGGATGGGATGAGGAAGTGAAAGAGTGTGGAATGAAATTTAGAATGGCAAAGTGTGAAGTGATCATAATTACAAGGAAGAGGGTAAGGCCTCATAATGCTATAAGGTTGGATGGAGTAGAGCTGATAAAAGTACAGAACGTAAAATATCTTGGAAGTGTGATTGAGAAGAAAGGATTTAGGGAGATGATGACAGCAGGAAGAATTGTTCTATAGGTGTGTAACAGACCTGCTATGGAGAAGGTACAGTAGCCACATGGCTTTTTTGGTGCTGACAGCTCACAACTGACAGCTAAAAGTATTGAAAAGTTATCAGACCAAATTATGTATAACTACACCAAACCATATTATCTACAAAATCATGTGTTTAGCAGCTGTCACCCCTGACAGTCAACATTTAGATATATACCTAAATTATGACTGTCAGAAGTCAGCTGTGAGCTGTCAGTCAGCATCCAAGAAGCCATGGGGCTACTGTAAGTCCCCTTGAAGTGTCAGTAAGTAATGTAAAGGGCATACTTTGTACCCATTGTCACATATGCAGCAGAAACATGGTCATTGAATGCAAGAGAGACGAGGAAAGTAGAGGCCATGGGAATGAAGTTTGTGAGGAGCATTTTAGTTGCCATGAGGAGAAATAAGATTAGGAACGAAGTTTTCCAGTAAAGAGTAGGAGACAGTGAGTACTTGAGAAGCAAAACTGAGATGGTAATGCGCATGTAATGATGATGGAAAATGAGAGGATGCCGAAGAAAATGTTGGAAATGAAGTATGTATAAAAAAGGGAGCAGATAACAGAAAGTGTTCAAGAGAGAGAAGAAGGATATAAGAAATTAAAGAAGGAAGAGTAGTGGAATAATAGATGAAGATGGAGGTATTTTACTAAACTGACTCAGCCACAGTCTGGGAATGGTTGATGATGATGATGATGATGATTTTGAAGTGGTTCACCAAATTTAATGTTAATCAATGGTTTTAAGAGTGAAAGCTTGTCTGTTAAGCCAAAAATTATAAACTCCTAAAAAGTTGAAAATAATAAAAACATAATTTTACAATAATCATATATTTTTAGATTTGCTTTATGACACAATATTATATACTCAGTCATCTTTCTTGGCACATTTTGATAGTACCTTCATAGTGAAGCTCTGCTAGCCACCTCTTCTTCTTGAACTTTACATCAAGAAGTGTGTTTGTGATGAGTCTTGATAATGGTTTAGATTTATTTTACAAGTCACTAAGACAAACTTTAAAAGCTTAAACAATACTTCAATTGATATAAATCCTCACCCTCTTATAAAACATAACTACTCCAAAAATCTAAAGTATTGTTCCGTAGGTTTTAGGGGTCACAACTAAAATATCAATCATGACTATGGGTGTGCGAAGGCCACTTTTTAAATGTGAAACAAAGGTTGAAACTTGTGAAGAAAAGTCAAAGGCCTATATTAATAATTAATGCACACAGGCTTACTGATAGGCTTAGTAAATTATCAATAAAGTTTTAATATTTAGTTGATTAAACTATTTTGCAAATTTTACATATGCATGTTTTTTTATCTGCATTTCTATTATAATAATTATAAATTAAATTCTATTTTCGTTTCCCACTTTCCATATCAGCCATTTTGAATAATAAAAAAAATGTGAAGAAGCTAGGAAATCTTTTGCGGCAAAATGCACTTGTAAATTTGTCATAATTAATTCCAAAGAGATAAAAAATTAAGGACAAAACATTAGATGTGATATAGGATATCATCACAATTTTTTACAGAATTATTTTGACGATAGTGAATATAATATATTAAAATTTACTTACCCGCTTTTGATCTATGCTTACGTTAGGGTAGTTTCTTTAATAGTCAATGTTAAACTGTTGTTAAGTAACAGTTATAAAATTATCAAATATTGAAATATGTAATATTTAGTAAGATAAATTTAAATTGTTTGATTAGTTATCGAAGTTTAATCCTTCCTTCGAAATTTTTTGAATATGAGGAGGTTATTGTAGATGTCAAAGTCTAAGGTGAAGGAGGTTGACCTTTGAATCTGACTTAAACTTTTCGAAACTTTGCACACCATTAATTATGACTAGTGGTAAAAAATAAAAGGCAAGTCATGGAGTGTTGTCAATCAGAGTAAGAAGAGCTTGTTTAAATTTTACCTATTATATCCTTCCCTTTTATGTTCACATTTGACCAATCATACACAGACTCTGGTTTAGAGTCTGTTCATGATAGGTTTTTACCTGGATGAGTTCAAAAATCATATGTTTAGGTTTTGGGTTGTAAACACGAGAAAAAGATCACTAAAAGTTTTAGTTACATGTTATATTTAACATTTAAAATAACGTAAAATTAAGTTTTCTTACACTGTTTCATAACTTTTAATAGTTTCTTTTTACCCAATGCGAAACAATATTATAAACATAATTAAAAGTACTTATTCTCCATTTTGTAATGTTATCTATGATGTGTAATAAAGTGCATACATTAATACCTTTTAAAACAGACATCGTATTTACTTGGAAAAGAGAAAATACTTATCATTTTATATATAAATATAATTTATTTTTTATTTTTATTTTATCGTACTTCGAAATATTTACCTGAATAAAATATTTTTATCCACTGTGTAGGTGCATCATTGTAAAGAACTAGTTTCCATCACGTTCAATCACATGGTTTAAATTCGTCGGTCGCCATTTTGAAGCTATGTTAGTCAGACCTTTTGTGAAAATGATGTGAATAATAATTTTTTTAAGTGGAATGAAACAACACTTAAGCTTTGTGCCCGATCTCAAATAAATATATTAATAATTATATTGGCCTAAATTAATGTGGTTAACTATCAAATCCATACAGTACCATCTGTTTTCACTATAGTTATCCAAAATGACAGATGTCAGCTGTTGGTGTAGGGATATATTAGGGATTATTTCTAGTAACTTTTTGAGCCATCATCCAAGTACACTAAGGTCTTGAATGTATTATACATACTTCATATGATAATATATCTCCAGTAATACCTGACCAGTGAGTGTTCTACTAAGTGATTTACAGCTACAGTTTAAAACAAACTCTGCTAACCCTGGCAACATTCCACCCCACACCAGTGTCAGAAAGTAATAATTATGAACTATCAAATTGTCTTATTTATCTTTCCTTGATGTGGCCATACAGACCCAAAGTCTCCATTATTCTGACAAAATTATAATATTTACTAACTAATATATAAGTAATGTTAACTCCTTTAAATTGATTTGAAGATTAGTTTAAGATTCAGCAAGAGTTTATTTTTAAAGAGTAAACAGGATTTTAGTTGGCAAGTCTGCCAAAGTACTCACAAACACTAGTAGGTATTAATGTTTTGTGGATCTATTTTCGATGAGGGGAAGGTAGGGGAAATATCTAATTATGAGGAAGAGAAAATAGCTAACCTTATCTCTTTATCTCACCCTTTCATTCCTAACTCAGTCCATCCTTGTAACTCCCAGCCTACTCCTCAGAGATTTCATCTCACATGCCTGTATCCTGCTCTTATCCCTTTCCTTCATCCCCCAGGTTTCACATGCATACTGCAATATTGGGACATATTACACCCTATACATCACTCCTTTGCACTTCTGGGGCACATATCTAATCCAGACAAGACTCCAGACAAGTTTGTAAAAGGCCTCCGCTTGCCTCCCTCTTTCCTATATTTATCTCGTTTCCTCCTCTTTCACTCTCACCACTATTCCATCTTCCACCTCTTCCTTTCAACACTTCCCACACCTTAATTCTGCACACATTGTCATAAGCTTTTTCCATGTCCAGTAAAGTCTTCAGCAGATCCTTCTCCTAAATTGTAGCGCTGTGTTCCTGTAACTGCCTCATTGAGAATATTAGGTCTAATGTAGTTCCTTCTTCTACTCTTAACCATTTTTTAGAGCATTTTCTTACTGCCCTCGCTATCCGCTTCAATCACTTCTGACCACTTCTCCATCCAGATTCGCTTTTCCTCCCTTACTATCTTGTTTTCTTCCCTCTTTCTTGCTTTGTACACCTCCTTTGCCTTCGCTGTCCTCAGCTAGAACCACTCGCTGAGAGCCCTATTCTTCTTAACCACTGCCTCTCTCGATTCCTCATTCCCCCAAGGGGTTTCCTTCCATTTCCTATTGTTGCTTGTCTTATCAGCCTCCCTCTGCTGCCTCCATCATTAACCTTAGGAATCGTCTCCATTACTCTTCCCCTGCCCCCAGCACATCCCTTATTATATTGTTCTGTACTCTCTTCTGGAACTTATTTCTATAGTCTTCCTATTTCAATTTTTATAACCTCATTCTTATTTCCTGGTTCTCAACCACCCTCTATTTTTATTTAATATGAGATTTGTTATCAACAACAGATGATCACTGTTTAGAGCCTCCGACAAAATTACCTTTACATTCATGTTATTTTTAATTATCAATATGTCCACAAGTATATCGTCCACAACTGGTTTCCTTGACCAATCAGCACTGTAACGGGTCACCTTGTGGCTTTCTCTTTTCTTAAACCACCAGTTCCCACTATCAGCCCATTTCTTTTACATATGTTTAGCAATCTTTTACCTTCCTCATTCCTGCTTCCCCAGCTATGTGGTCCAAGTACTTTCTCGCAAACTCATCTCTCTGTTCCATACATATTTAAGAATAATTTATTTTCACTTTTTGAGGTATATATTTTCTTATGTATGGAAGAAGGTATAGGAAAGAGGTAGAGAACCACATAAAAGGGAACAAACAATATATGTCTTTTACAATAAAAAGAAGAACACAATCCACATTTCACATTTCTGCCACTGGACAAAGAGGTAATGGCTAGCTTAGCCTGAGGGATTGAGCAGAAACAATCCCTTTTATTCAAAAGTAAGCCATTACTCCTTTGTCAAGTGGCAGAAATGTAAATTGTGATGTGTGTTTTCTTTTCATTGTAGAATCCATATTGTGTTTGATTAATTTTGTTTCTATCACTATTTCTTGTTTTTTCTTTTATGGATAAAATATAAATGGTTTTAAAAATTGAGTAATATTCACTCCAAAGAAAAAGGTTTGGTATGCATGTATGTATTACATAACAACATAGAATGATCATAATTAACTTTTTGAATATCACATAATTTAAACAAACCTGTACTTTTTCATCAGCATTTGAAAGTGTTATGTTAGAGGAAGGAACTGGTAACAATGCCTCTGTTTTCACCATCTGAAAACAAACCATGAATCTACAATTATCTCACATCTCAGAAAAACACTATTTAAGAAAAATAAAGAGAATAAAAAATATATATTATGTATTAATTACAATAACTGTTATCATTCTCTTAAGCATATTTCCCAATAGTTATTAATAAATAATCAATACTCAGGGCTAATAGGTGTAAATAATCATGAATTGATACACCTCTAATAAAATCTGTAAAAATGCAGCCTTGCACTATTGTATTTATATTAAACGAAGATGTAAATTGTTACCTTTTGATGTAGGCCTAGCCCAAATCTTAGTCTGCAATTTTAAGACAACCTCTATATTTTGAGGCTACTAATTTGGGGGAAAACTTCGTCTTGGATTTAGATAAATACGGTATTTCCTCCTCTTCTCTTATTTCTTCCAGCTCCTCTGTTTAACTCACAACTCTTTCTTCTTGTGAGTTACGTCTTCTCAAATTATATCATCCTTAGTTCCTTTTCTTCCCCTCCTAACTCCAACATTCTTCCCTCTTCATCCATCATTCTAACTTCTTGTTTTTCTCTCTCACCACCTCTTTTCTTATTTGGCTATATAACAGCGTCTTACTTCCTTCCACATCTTGTTTCAGCTTTTATGTCTATTTTGCATCCAATCTTTACTGGCTTCCATACTACTCGCTCCACAGTTTTCTTCTTCTTCCTATACTCTTGTGCTGTTTCCTCATTCTTATTCTTAAAACTCTTTTTGAATGCTTTATTTTCCTCCTCCCCTGATTACGCCCCCCTGTCATTCCACAAGGGTGTTCTCTTCCACTTCCTCTTACTACTTGTCCTCTCGCATACCTCCTCTGCAGCTCCCACCAAAATGTTCTTGAACTTTTTCCATTCAAATTCTACATGTTGTGTCCCATCTTTGGGCCTTGCCTTTCTTTGGTACAGCTCTCTTTCCTCTTAAATGTTTAGCCTCCACACCCTTTATGTCTACCACCAACAACCTGTGATCATTATCTAAGAACATATTTGGTATTACCTTGATGTTTATGGTCTGGTTTTTCATTTCTTCACCCATGAGAAAGTATTCGATCAGACTTTTGCTCCCTATCCCAACTGTATGCAGTGATTTTAAGGCTTTCTTTACTTCTTATACCAGCTGTTTGCCACTTTCATTTTATTTCTTGCCAAGGCTTTGATGGAGGCAAAACCACCTGAGATATCAAATATTTCAGAGTGCATTATCCAGAAAAAACTGTACCGGGAGCTCGTAGGTAGTTTGGTGCATGCAATGCTTCACAGTCACCCTGCCCAGAGGAGCTCGGGGAATTTCTAAAGCCGGTATCATAGTAACCCAAAATAAACACACTGGAATGGACTCAAACAAATACTTCGATACATTCAAGGAACACTTAAAGGTGATCCCCTTTATGGGAAGAACTCTGATGTTACCTTACAGGCTGATGTTAATGAAGACTAGGCTAATGACAGCAATGGTCAAAAATTTCTATTTGGTTATCTATTCCAAGTTTATGGTGCCATTGTTGGTTGGGCTACACGTAAGCAAACTACAGTCTCTCTGAGTTCAATGGAATCAGAGTTTCTCTCCCTGGAACTCGCCTCATTCAACCTAATCTTGTTGAGAAGACTGATCCAACACTTTGGGATCACTCTGACCCACTAAGGTGTACGAGGATAATCAGTCCTATATAAGATGTTTGGATAAATTGGACCATCAATGATTAGAGCATATTGATTTTAAATATAACTTTGGTTGATATTTGTATCTAGGAGTTGTTATTGATGTGATTTATTTGGAAACAAGTGAACAATGTGCTGAGATTCTTTCAAAAAGTTTGGTTGTAAGCAAATTTGAGTATTTTTGTTATTCTTTTGGCTTATTTAAATTCTAATTTACTTTATGTAACATCTTTATCTATTTAAGTTTGGAGGTTGTATGTATTTGGGGGTACATATAAGATATTTTTTTTGGGAGCATAATTGAGTAGGAGTGTTAAAATAGACAATTCTATAGTTTGGTGAAGGAATGTACATTTATTGAGTTGGCACTACTGTTTAAATAGTCCCTTCTTTGTTCTCTATCTTTTTTGTGAACATGTTGTTAGTCTTGGGTCAGTTTATTAGTACCATATGAACCATCTATGCATAAACTTGAGTACTCTGACATTCATTTCAATTCTCAATGGAATATAAAAGGGTCAGAGCTTCCCTTTCTTTGAGCTAAAGCTAATTTTAATATTGCAATTTCTTGTTATTTTTTGTAAATTATGTTATGCTAATGTTCAGGCACTTTCTCCAAAGCTTTAAATAAAACATTAAGCTCCTCATCATGGACTAGTTTCAACTCAACCTGCGCTCCAGAAAACAACAAACATGGGTGTGTCAAATAATATGCTTCTTATAAAACAGCGGATTTGTTAGATCAAAATACTTCTGAAAAAACAAAAACAAAAAAAACATTCAATGCACTTTTGAAAACCTCAAACATTAATGCTCAAGACACTTCTGTTAAGAAATAACAAACATGAACATTCAACACACTTTTGAAAACCATAAACATGGACACTCAACACACTTTTGAAAACCATAAACATGACTCCTCAATACACCGCTGTTAAAATATCACAAAAATGAATGTTCTGCTAAAAATCACAAATATGAATGTTCAACAAACTTCTGAAAACCACAAATATGAATACTCAACACACTTCTGAAAACCATAAACATGAATGCTTAACATACTTCTGATAACCACAAACATGAACACTTAACAAGCTTCTGAAAATCACAAACCAGAATTCTCAACACACTTATGAAAACAAATAAACATGAAAGCTTAACACATTTCTTTTAAAAACAATAAGAAGTGTCTCAAAAATTCATTTTTTAATTTCTTTCCATCTTCTAAAACTCCATATGTTAATTAAATTCTTATATTACAGTATAATGTTATAGTTTTGCCATATTTTAATTGCATTATTTCTTGTTCACATAGATTACCAAAAGAAAAAATACCTATTTTATGTTGTAAAATTTTATTTTTACATATCTAAAGCAAAAGTAGAGATAATAAAGTCAGAAAACATCACCAACCAGCAATAGATTATCAAGACTACTTTTCCCTATTTCTTATTTTGGACTTTCTTGTTCGTTAGTTTCATCAACATCAACTGTTTCCAGATCGTGACCGTGTCAGTTTATTAAAATGCTTCCATCTTTCACTTTCCCTCCACCATTCGTCTTCCTTAATTTTGTTCCAATCATCTCTTCTTACTCATGCACTTGCTGTTCATTAATTCGTTTATTCACATTTTAATGAATTTCAATATTTTAATGGACTATGAAATAAACATTTTAGTTTTGAAAAATGCAAAGTTGAACACCATAATAATAATATTTGACATTTAAAACACATATTTATTTATTTAATATCATTTTTATCGGCTATTATGTACACTAGTTTACTAATAATCATTATATAAAACACAAATATTATTTTGACTAGATTTTAAAACTGTAGAAAGTATTCATCTTAAGTAATTAGTTAGGGTTGGTAAGAAATTGTCAAAATTATTAAGAAATAAATAATTTCAAAGAAATATTTCCTGAAAACACTTACTTACTCTATGGCATTGGGAACTCGAACGTTCATTTCCACACTTATAAAAGTACGCCACCTAACCCTATATTGAACTAGTTTTATCCAGACCACCTTATTACTTCCTATCTCTTTCAGGTCAGTTGAAATGTTATCCTATTTATAATACTAGTAAATTCTAATATATTTTTACATCTTAATAACATTAACTTTAAGCACATATATGTATTTTAAATGCTATAAAAATATAACAGCATTTGATAGAAAAAACAACTTACAACCTCATTGTGTCTTAATAGGTCATCATAATCTTCATGAACCTTCTTCAGTGAACTCTGAAGATCACTTATGGCTTTATTTTGTAAGTTTACCTGGAAATTTACACAAGAAAAATATAAAATCATGAACTAAATTAAAGGTACAGAAAATATGGATAGAAATATATAAATGGGAACATGCACAATGTTTTTTATAATTTAAGACTTAAATATATTGCTCAAAAATATATAGAAAGAGTTGATTGATAAGATTTGTTAAGTTTATTGATGTTATAAAATAAAATTGTAGATCAAAATGTATAAATAGGTTAGCGTATGGTAATAACATATTGTCAAATAATGAACATTACACATTTAATAAATGATTCATCATCAATTTAGCAGTATATATAAGGTGATGATAGTCTAAAATACATGAAACACATTAAAATATTTTAAACCTTACAGATAACAAAATAAGTTAGACAAAACAATGTGCTAGTTCATGTAAGTTCATAATTCAGATTATAAAAATTTGGGTTAAAAGGTGCAAATAGGTTATGATTAAATGATTGAGTATTAATATACAACAACTTTAAGATATGCATTATTTAATGAAACAATGATTAAAGTATAGATAGGCATTAGAGTTGACAAGTATAAAATTTTAATCTATAAGTTAACCAATTTGAAACAGATATAATTGATGTAGAGAATTTTGTAAAATTTTAAGTCTTATCTGTTATTTCTTGTCCCATTACTCCTTTTTGCGTTTCCAGCATTGAAAGTAATTAAATATATATATATATATATACACACACACCTGATTCTCACAACATTCAAGTTTAGAAAGAAGGATTGTGTTCTGGTTTATCAGGGACTCAGACTTGAGGAGATGTGGCAATTTCTGGAACAACAAACAATGGATAACTTGATGAACATAAGTTTATGCATGAATGAATGTAACATTCTAACAGAGGTAATTATATCTTCAAGAGATTAAATTTAAACAAATTAAATAATAGCTTTGTGAACTTTTATGATTTTAGATTATATTTTTTGTGAATTAATTATTATTATTTTATCATTGCTTTTCAAGGGACCCTAATGTAATCATAGGTTCAAAATCACTTTTACTTTGCAGGCTATATTTACACAGGAAGTTATCCTGGGTAATTTAAAGGGCTCACCTACAGGAAGGAAGTGAAAGAATTGATGAGGGGCTGAGGTCTTAATCCTCTTAAGACCTAGTTGAAGTTTTAAAATGGCATATTTTGAGATATCTTGGTTACTACAAATGATACACTTGAAAATATATGAAGCCTTCAACACAAAATCTAGTTTTTATACTTTGCTAAAAAAGAAAAGTTTTATAAAAAAAATGCCATATCTATATGTATAGGTATTTTGTTTAACATGATTAAGTCCCTGCATTAACTATGTTTAATGTGTTTTATATATATTTACCTCAATCCCGGTATAGATTTATCTGATTACCAAACCCTTCCTTCACCTCTGACAAGATATCTTGTGAATGTGGGGAATGCCAGGCCTCCACCGTGGTTCGGATTCCACGTTAAACTGTAGGTCCTTCATTTCATATCACAATCACCCTACCATTACACATTAGCGTAAGTGCGTATAACCCGAACGGGTAGTAAGACGCGGTGCTAATAATAATAATAATAATAATAATAATAATAATAATATATATATGTGTGTGTGTGTGTTTTTATTTGGGACCACTCTGTACACACACACATATCTGTACAAATATACATATATATATATATTTGGGACCACTCTGTATACACACACGTGTGTATATATATATGTATGTATAGAGTGGTCCCAAATAAAAAATGGAGTATCGCCCCTAACACCACTAATATTTATAATCGAATGGAAATGGTCATAAATAAAATGGCAAGGAAAATAGGAAGGGGCGAGATAGAAAGCAATGATGTTTGCTGTGTATGGGGTGAGAAGGAAGAGTAAATACAAGAAAAGCAATGAAATGAATAAATAAAAGAATTTGGAGTGAAATTTAGCATGGCCAAGTGTGAAGTGATATGTTGTGACAAGAAAGAGGATAAAGAATAAATATGGATGGAGTAGAGCTGAATAACTTAAGAGTGTAAAATATCTTGGGATAATGATTGAGGCGAGGAGTGGTAGTAAAGAGGATCTAATAAGCATAAAACAGGATAGGTTTTTTTTTATAGATGCATAAGAGATCTGCTGGAGAGTAGAGAAGTGCACTTGTAGTGCAAGGAAGTGTTGTATAAGGCATACTATTTACCCATTGTGACACATGCAGTAGAAACATGGACAGTGAATGTAAGAAATACTAGGAAAAGGGAGGCCATGTAAATGAAGTTTGTGAGGAGAATGTTAGCTGTCATGAGGAGAAACAGGATTAGAAATAAAGCCGTCCCAGCAAGAGTGAGGCTGCATGAAGTACATGAGATAGTAAAGAAAGCAAAGTTGAGATGGTATGGTCATGTACTTAATGAGAAAAAGAAAGCAGAGAATACCTAAAAGATAGATGTGTTAGAGAAAGATTGCCGTGGGTCAAGTGAACCGAAACAAACAAGATAACACAATAAAACAAACATTAGTCAGCACAATAAAGTTACAAGTAACGAGGTCACGAATGTGCATCCCTAAACTATAACGGGCATTACTCGACTGTCCATTGTCTGGTAAAGATACACTCTGCGCATGCGCTACCACAAATATGGCTACACTAAACAACTGTAACTCGTCATAAAGGAATACCAACATTCCAACAAGATGGAGATGAACTACATAGGAAAACGACCACAAGGGAGACCAAGAAAGAGATGGAAGGAGCAACTAACAGAAAGTGTGCAGGTGAGAAGAGAAGAATGGAAGCAATTTAAAGAAGAAAAATAGTTTAAAGAAAGCGTTAGATGAAGGCATTTTAATAACCTGACACAACCCCATGCTGGAAACAGTTGATGGTAATGATGATAATGAAGAGGAGTTTTTAATGATAACTGTAATGTTTACAGCTAGAACTCCTACCCTCGGCATAAAAACAATATTCTACTTCAAGGGACATGGTCGAATAAACTTTTTTATAAAAGTTGAAACAGTTTTTTTTAATTCAAGAATTACTTTGACCTAATAAATGAACCCAAAACTTTTAACTGTGTATGCACTTTAACAGTTTAATCTAGTTGTCTTGGCAAAAGTGAATCAAAACAAACAAATTATTTTAATGAATATAATATAGATAAAAAATTACAAATTATCTAACTTTTTAATCTAAAATTTGAAGCTATTTTCCCATTAGAATGAAGCGTGGCCACTTAAGACGCCAAATAAATAAATATTAAACTGATTACAAGAAAAGTAATGACATTTTGAAATAAAGACTACTTATTTGTATGAGTTAAAGACAAATATAAGTGATTAAAGAGTTTTATATTAATGTGCTTACAAGCTAACACAGACTGTTGCAGTCCTCTAAGATAATAAGCAAGTAATAAAACTAAAGATTCTTGTTCTTATTCTGATATAAATTCTTGATAGTATAAAACTATTAAATACAAATAAGTATGTCATTTTATTAATTAGGAAACTTACCTGCTCTTCTAAGGTTTGAATCATGTCTTGAGAAGACTCCAGCTCTGCCCTCACTTGGGACAAGTTGTCCTGCAGTTGCTGAATTTTTTGATCGTTGACGCGTTGGTTTTCTTCCACCACAATCCTCCACTCCTGACACACAACACAGATTGTGTCATAGTGACAACTGGGCAAGCTGATATCTCCCAATGTTAAACTATATTGGCTAGTTTTAGTGTTGTATTGTCAAAAGAGGCCAAAATAGTTTCATCCAGCAATATTATTCACAGAGCATTACATTTGTTTAGAAAATTGTTGATGTATTTGAAATTGGATGGTAGCTTACTTACTAATGACAAAATTATATCGTCATTATTTTTATTCCCTTCTCATTATTTGATAGGAGTTTAGCCTTCTATGATGACATGTTTTGGTAACAGAGTATTATTCTTATCATAAATAAGATATGATGATGGTGTAACATCACTAATAACACCGAAACATGCTGTCATAGAAGACTAAGCTGCTATCATATAAGGAGAAAGAATGAAATTAAAGAAGATATAATTTAGTAATTTATTACTCCTTATCAAATCAAATATGAACATTATTAAAAATATTAACGAATGGTTGTAAGTTTGAGTCGACAACAGCAGAGCTTTGTTTTATAGATGAGAAACATTCCGATACTATTTATCAGCCTGGAAGTGTCTGTATGCTATTACATATTTTTTGTAGCATGATGTAGAATTAAGGGGGGAAGGATTTCGGGGGGAGGGTAAAGTGTTTGAATGTTCTTTTAGACAAGCCTTGTTGGATAAAATGTTTTAAGAGTTTTTTGAATTATTGGGCTAGATCATGATCAATATGAATCTAGCTGCTAGTGTTAAGTTTATTTAGTCAACAACAAGTTTTTATAGTCGAGGTTTTAATTCTGGCCAGGTATACTGAAGAGTTATTTTTCCTTTAATGGTGTCTCACTCTTGTGCAACACAAATTAAGTTACATTTAACTTTAATTTAATCTTCCTAATCCATAAATTACCCTCTTAGTGGAACTATATGCAACTTTCCTATATGGTCCTACATGGTCGAAAAATAAGCTTATAATTTGTGTGATATGAAACTTATTAAAAGTTTATTAGATATAGCTATGCAAGCACCAATAACTTTTTTTTCTTACAGAAGCAGTGTTTTTTATCATGATGTTGTATTCATCTCTAAGTGTTTGGATGGATTCCTTCAAGACTTGTATTAGTTGGTCCTTTGCTTCAACCTGAAACAATTAAAAATAAAACATTTTCAAAGTTTGCTGGCTCAATACCTGGGTATGTAGCTAATATTTTTTTTAAATAGATAAATCATTATTTAACATATAATTAAGTATTTGTATATATTTAGTTATATGCTTTTCTCTCCATCATCTCTTCTAACTTATCCATCTCTACTACCTCCTCCTAACCAAGGAAGAATCATTAAGTCAAACAATTTGGAACATGCTTATCTTAAAATTCTTTCAAAAGATTATTCATTGTAGCTTATAATTTAGTTTTTATATATAAATTGGCCTGACAGCATGGTCTCATAAATGTTCCTTAACCCGGTCAATGGGACATAAGAGGTCGAGAGCTTTCTCCGAGTCCAGATGGGTAAAACTTAACATATGCTTCCATGTAGTTGGGGTGGGCAATGGCATCAACAGTGCGACAACTTGATGGCTGCAGTATGGTTGGTGGTGGCTAAGTTCTGTAAGGACCCTATGACATGGAGTATACCACGTTCCCCTGCACCGAGTTAAGTGACTGATACTGGGCAGCAGTGCTATCAGGATTGACTTGAGGCACAGAGAAAATAATACTCAAGATGGTTCAAGATAGAACACCCAAGTGCGTGACCATTTGGAGTGGTAGTTTGGCTGTGGTGCTGCGGCATGGATAAGAAAAGAAAAAACTGCCACACTACTTGAGGCACAAAGCAAATAATGCTCAAGATGGTTCAAGATCGAACACCCAAGTGTGTGACCATTTGGAGTGGTAGTTTGGCTGTGGTGCTGCGGCATGGATAAGAAAAGAGAGAACTGCCACACTATATTTTCCCTGAAAAGGAAACAAAACCAATTATGGCTCTTTCTGGGGTAATTTTATAAGCCATGGAGCCACCTCATTAACATTAAACATATTTGTGGGGTAAGAAATTCTGGAGGTAATCTAGTCCCCCTTTTCAATCTCCGAGTGGGGACCACTTCAGGGGGAGAGATCAACAAAGAATCCTCAACTAAAACTTTCCCTTTCAGCATAGGAACCTAAAATGTAAGGACAATGAGAAGGGATGAAAAATTTGAAAATGGAAATGCAAACGTGAGGTGTGAACATTGTGGATTTAGAATAAATCCAGTCAAAAGATTAATGAGAAAAAGTTTCTGACAATTACACAATGTTCTATTCAGATGAAAAGAGTGCAGAAAAAGGAGTGACAATAGTGATGAAGAATGAAGTAGTGAAAAGTGTCACTAAAGTGATGTATTAGAATTATAGATTAATGTTTGTGAAATCAAATGCTGAACCAGTGGATATTTTGATAGCACAAGTGTACAGGCCAACAATTGATCATGATGATGATGTCGATGTCGAATAAATATATGATGAAATTGAAGCAATTACTCAACATGAAGGAAAAGGGGAAGTGAACACCATCATCATGTGCGAATGGAACAGTGTGGTCATAGAAGGATGGGAGCAGAAAATAATAGGGCCACAGAGACTGGAGAAGAGAAATAACAGAAGGTAGATACTCATAAAATTCTACCAGCGGAATGACCTGATGATGAAAAACCCTTGGTTCAAGAAATGGAAGACAAACTATACACATGGAAGAACCCAGGAGATAATAGCTGATACCAACTAGACTAAAACCTTGTCAATCAGCAAATCAGGAATGGAGTTAAGGATGTGAAGACATAGACAGGTGCCACTATCGATTCAGACCACAACCTGCTGGTGGCGTACATTGAAACAAGCCTGAAAATCATCAGGAAATGAGCAAGAGAAAACCGAGGTGGAACTTAGATAAATCAAGAAGCAGGCGTGACATTGTGAGAAATTCAATAGAACAAAAAATAAGTGAGGTGACAGAAGAGTATAAGTGCGGGAGAGAAGTGGAATAGTGTTAAGATTNAAATGACAAATGTTTGAAAAGTAAAACAGACTGCACAAAAGCCCTGGGTAACAACAGAAATGATTGAAAAAATGTCTACAAATGAGAATATAAAAGGCTAAACAACAAGAGAAAAAGACAAAGTGAGGTAAGGCTATATAGATAAGACATGCTATAAGATTATCAAACTGTAAAGAAAAGGAAGGTATGACCTCATAAAACAGAAAGAAAAGGAACTGGGAGGGAATGAAAACAAAGGTGTGAGAACAATAGGAGTAGAAAACCCCAAAGGTTAAATGGTGACGGATAATAAAAGATTCTTACGATTTGGGAAAGATGTATAGATAAACTGTATGGCAAGGAAAATAAGAAGAAGAGGTAGAGGAAGCCAAAAGGGAACAAGCATTTTAAAGAGTGAAGTGAATAGAGCCATGAAGGACATATGAAGAAAGACAGCTGCTGGAGATTATGACATACAAGGTGACCTTCAGAAGGAATTGGAAAACAATGGATTAATGTCCCTGACAAAACTTATAAATAGGATCTACAAAATAAGAGAATGTCCCAAGTATTTCTTAGATGTAACCATGGTGGCTCTAAAGAAGAAGAGGAAGAAGAAATCAAGCCAAGAAATTCAATGACCAGAGGATCATCAGCCTCATTTTTCATGTGGGGAAGATTGTGGCAAGAATATGCAACAGGCGACCGGAATATAAAATAGAAAGTGTGATGGAAGATCAATTTGTATTCAGAAAAGGAACCAGAGATGCCATTTGTATGTTGAAAATAATTTTAGAAAGAATCCTAGAAGTCAAGGAAGAAGTGTGCATTGGTTTAATCGACTGGGAAAAGGCGTTCGTAGGAGTGAAATGGAACAAACTGATGGAAATACTCAAGAAGATCATCATCAAAGGAGGGACAGAAGGCTGATATCAATCCTGTACCTGGGACAGCAAGTGAAGGTGAGGGCGAATGATGGAGAGACTAACAGCGTGGTGATAGGAAGAAGAGTGTGTGTGTGTGAGAGAGAGAGAGAGAGGTGTGCTGTTTGTCAACCAGTCTGTGCAACTTGTATGGCAAGTGGCTGGTCAGGAAATCCCTAGAGCAGGGATCAGCAACCTTTTAGAAGTATTGTGACAAAATAATATTGCAAAGACGCTCAGAGTGCCAAAAACCTAAACCCAACCAAATCATTTATATTTTTATACAACATGTTTCTAAATCAAATATACCAACATTAAATAACTCCTGTTTCATGAATATTTAATATTTTAATATAGGCCTAAATCATATAAATCAGAATAGAAACAAAAGTTATATATGTGTTTTGCAAAATTTAAGTTATCAAGACATTATCATAGAATTTTGAAACAAAACAATTGAATCAATGAAGCACAAAACATGTTAATAAAATGATTATCCACATGAATAGTTTTAAATGAAGATAAAGGTTTTATATTATTAGTATTCAAATCACTCAGCGTGCCAATGAAAGTCGTTTTGAGTGTCACTCTTGGCACACATGCCATAGGTTGTCGACCCATACCGTAGAGGGAGGGGGAAATTTCAGAATAGCACATCATTAACACAATAGAATACACAGATGATCTAGCATTGCCACCAAAGATAAAAAAGAATTTCAGGAAATGATGAGCCGGCTGGTGGAGATACAGAGAATATATGACATGGAGATCAACAATAAGAAGTCAAAAACGATGGTGATTTCAAAAATTGAGGAGCCACTGAAAACTAAAATTAAAAACCAGGATTTGGAAAATAGACAAGTTCAAGTAGTACCTGGGAAGTCTGCTGACAAAGTATGCATACTACACCAAAAAAAATTTGGTCAAGGATTACCATGGGAAAGGAAGCTTTCGACAAGAAGAGTTTACTGCTGACCAGCAAGTAGAGTTTGGAACTGATGAAATGCTACAATTGGAGCATTACATTGTATGGAGCAGAAACTTGGACTCTTCAGAAGATGGAAAATAAATACTTGGAAAGAAGAAAACTCCGGGAGCTAAAGCAAGAAGCATAGGATATGGCGCCTCGACGGTTTAAGTTCACTGACAAAAGGAATGGACATGTTGTGTGACAGAACACCTATAATAATAATAATAATAATAATAATAATCATGATGATGATGATGATGATATAAAAGTACTATCAGAAAGTTACATTTTAGAAAGAGTAATGCTTATGTGTCTATTAAGTGGATAGCAAATTATTTTCAAAATGGTTTTGTTTCTAAAAATCAACTAAGAAAGATATTTATTGTCTAGTTTAGTGGTGGCCAACTTTTATTTTCTGGTGTGCCACTATTTGCGCTAAGAACCTTGGTCACGCCCCTCAACTCCAAAATCTCTAACATAACATTACCTTTGTACCCCCACCATTTTTCAGAGATTTACTAGACCTATTTATAAATTGATAGTGTAATATATATATTTGATTCCTGATTGGATTAGGAAGGTTTGTTTCTGTTTCTTTAAGACACAATATTAGAAAAAGGAGCGAAAACAAGGAAACCCCCTAATAAAATATTCATAATGAGAAGAGCTAATTTCATGTTTCACGAGTACAAATTCCAAAAATAATCCATATTTATACTGGTTCACACATCTTAGTTGTATGATTAGGTTTTATCAAAAATAATTAAAACTACAACTAAATAAGAATAGTTATCACAACCATTTTAATAATCAAAAATAAATATTTTATTAATATTCTTTCTTTGACATTTATGAGTTCACTAATATTTAGATTTATTGTAAAAGAAGCTAGAAGATTCAGGTTTCATATATGCTTATCAGTGAGAACCGCACAAAATTTATTTTTGAGAAAGTTTATAATTTAAAATATTTGCTTGCAGATGTATGTAGAACCAAACCTGCAACAATATCTAAAGGCCAGCAGGGCTATTAAGACCACGACGCAAAACGAATTTGCGACTGTTAGAAGAGAGACGCTATACTTTTCGTTAAAAGTTATTATGGCCGATCACTTTGCGAGCGCAAATATTTACATAGTAGAGTGACATAAAGTTGCACAGACATTTTACTTGTCCTTTGGTTTGCGTTACAAGGTTATGTATGCTAGGTTTTGTAGTTTATTAGGTGTTTTCTGATACCTAATTTAATCTTGCCTTCTCACTAGCCCTATATAAAAATCTAAAAACGTTTTTCTGTGTGTTTCACATAATCTAACTTTAAATAGGCCTATATCATAATATAGGCCAAGAATGTGGATAGTACGCTTACACTTAATGTTAAAAGAATATTTTCTTTGAAGCATAACACTATTAAAATGCATTATTATTCACCATCAACATACAGATAATTGGGGCATGCCAATATTAAGATTGATTATTTGTAGATTTTATAGTAGGTAGAGGTTAATTAATGACGTTAGTCTCTTATTCTATAACTAAATCTTTATCATCTACACCCTATTAGTGTAAAACACATGGATAGACAAGTTGACAAAGAAATAAAAAGATAGGCCTAATCTGTTTAAGAAACCCCAACAAAACTTTAATAATGCAATCCTATTTAAACTGAATCATACATAGAGTAGTAATTACTATCCACATTAATATGAGTTGTAGGCCTACGAAATATTGCAGCCAAGACTGGAAATAACCAAAATAGGCCCTAGTTTAATGTTTAGGCATATATGTGGTTTGGTTTAGGTCTAGTTTTTTGAACCATAAGAGGTTTACCAAATTTATCTGAAACCAATGATAAGTAGTTAGACCTAGTTATCCTGAAGTGAATAAATTGCAAACCACTCATTATAAAGAAATATAATATCCTTATCTTTGTAAATACTTAACCAAAGTCTCAAGAATTCCCTTTAATTAAAAGATTCATTTTATTACTTTTAACCATCCAAACCACTCTCTCGTTCAATTAATTGTTAACTTAGTAGGCCGACTGGGTATATATGCCCATTGTTTTGACATTAAACTGTTGAAAATATTCAGTGTAAACACTGGGAGTTCTTGAATGCTTTCATCAAATTCAAATAACTAGTTTTATTCTCTAAGATCTTCACACAACATATCATTATCAACACAAATATATGAAGAATAAAGCATAAAATCGTAAAGCATACATATTACAAAAACGTTGTTTCTTTATTGGCCAACTTCATATACTAATTCATTTCCCCGTGTGACATTACTATTTGAATGCATATTTCACATTGTGATTTTTTGACTAGAATATGTTGTGTGTATTGAATAATGTAGGCCTAGTATTTCTTCATTTCAAACCATAGGCAAACAAAATTATGAAAGGGATGTATTAAATTGAGCGAGGTTAAATCTTTCTTGCAAATAATGTGACTTGTGATCAGCTATTTGAGAAAATAAAACTATATGAATAATGTTCAGTCATAAACACCAGCATTCTTAAAATATATTTCCCTAATTTCTAGCCTCTACTTTCTTAAAAGGTATAATTCTTTGGAAAAGTGTTGCCAACTGTTGACACAAACTGATTTTATTCTGTGTGTTGACGCTAGAAGCAAAGTCGAAGCTAAAACTATCGGAAGATACAAAGTGTGGTGGTCATAGTAACCCAATCGCTATCTTTTCCTCGAAAGTGAAGCTAACTAGCAGTAGCAAATAGCTTTGCGTTGAATGGTCATAATAGCCCTGCGGGTCTCTTAATGTAGGAAACTGGAATTAAGCAAGGCATTTCCAGAAGATCAAAAATTCTTGGCTGGATGGATTCCCAAGTAATTATATGTACATGATGTGACATGCAGTGTTGTCCTGAAGATCAAAAATTTCAATTTGTACCTCAGAAGGGAAGAGAACAATTTCCATAATAGAAAATGGTAAAGGGTTTGTAAAAAGCTGAACATTTTTATTTTCAACTTGCAAGTTTTAATCTGGTTTTAAAAGAGTTTTTCAAATTGTAAATAAGATTTTTGTATGTATCAAAGTCTGGAAGATCACTTCATTCAGTCTTGGGAGGTTTTTGCAGTTGAGGAAAATGGGATAGCTCATTGTGATAAATATTATGACCCATAAAAATTAGATTTGCTTTAAAAGCCTGAACTGGGCTAAAATAGTTAGGACACATTTTGTTTTTACCTTATTATAACTGTTATGGAGGTTCTTAATGTCTGTCAGAAAAGCTAAGTTCCATAGCCAATGTTCAGCTTTAAAAGCGTTCACTCATTAGGTAGCTATCCGTTTTCTTACAAAAACTTCCGAAAAATACTCTTTAAACTCCAAAATCTCTAAAGCGCCTTTTCCCTCGACAGCCAACGGACACTATATAATGAAGCACATGTTCATCATGATTTTTATCTTCCTACCCTGAGTAGTTGGTGAAATTCCCTACTGTTTAGTGCTCAAAATAGGATCTTGTTGATACAGCACGCTACTGTATCGAGGAAAAGAAAATTGCACATCTTTATGGATGATATTTAAAAACTTATTGCTTCAAATAGCCTTCCTATAATAAATTATTTATTTCAAAATATTCTCTCTTCTTAGCGAAACTAGCAGTTGTAAGTCGAGTAGCTCTTCAGCAACATCAAATGGTTCATTGATACAATACACATAAACACAAAGTTGAGTTGCGTCACTTACATCGCAGCTCACATCCAAGGTGATAAAAAAGTATTTACAAGTGCTGATACAAGAAATTATTTGTTCGCCAATGTCATCAAACATCTCATTAATCTGTCACATATATGTAATACTTGAAAGTGCAATGTAATATACCATTTGTATGACATTAGTATCTCCAGGGGCTTTTACAAAGGCCATAAGACTTGGCTTTATTATCGCTTTTCCTTCTGAATTATACTTTTATGTTCCTCGAACAATGATGAAGGCAATTTCTCAAGATGTTTTGATGATTATTGTTAGTGGATCATTTTTGACTTAAAAAACGTTTGTTGCCGAGTCAGCAAATTTTTCTTTATATTTACAAATTCTGTTCTTAATGCTGAGCCAATCAGATATTTGATGTTAATATGTGGATGCATCTCTTTGAAGTGCCACTTTGGTTTAAACTTTTTGGGAACTGTAACACAGACCCCACAAATAAGGCACACAGGTTTAAATGAGTTTCCATTTGTGAATAATAATTGTTTTTCCCATTCCCTATTAAAGTCCTGAAGAGCTATATCATTTAGATGACTTACTTTGGCCCATTACAAAACAACATTAACAGCAAGTGAAATACAATAGAAACAAATATTTTATGATGGAGGATAACACAGTATATAGCAGTCAGTAGAGCACCAAAAATCTAAGTGAGGAATGTGTTCTTGACTTCTTGATAACCAGTGTGGCACATGGCGGTAGGAGCAGAGTGGGGGTTGGAGCGCATGGGGTAGATAAAGGCAGCTTTAGTGAAGGGAAAACATACACAGAGATGGTCTAATTTGGAGATTTATTTGTTTGTCAATTTGATATTGTTATATATTTTATCCATGGTAAATTTTTGGCGTGCCACTTAAAATGCCTTCGAGTGTCACTCCTAGTCAGACAACAAGATCCTTTGACTCCAAGGAGCATGGGATTTACCTATATCAGATAAGACTTGGAAACATTAACTCTAATGCTTTAAGCCTATTTCTCTAAAGTATATCCAATTATATTTTGACTAACCCTTATCTTAATATCAATACATACCTTATGATTGTAATTTTGATTGACTTTATATGTCTAGTAATTTATCAAATTTAATGTGTTTTTATATGACTTCATAATTATTCAAACTTCATAGTGATTGAAGCTAATAATTATTTAAATGTGAGTTATTACCAATAACTTTTCATGATAATTTTTATTAGTTCATATAGACTCAAACCTATTTGATTTAATTAATAAAATCATTTAAATAAAAACCTTTTTTGTTTTTATGGTTTACTTTGTAAATTTAAACTAATAAATTTTCTTATACCTCCATATTTAATTTATGTTTGTTATAAAACCTATTGATTCTGTACAATTTTTAATTTGTTTCATGTGATTTTAGCTGAGTAATTACTAGTTTTTTCTGTAATCAGTTTAATCATTTAATTTTTGATATATTTTATCAATGTTGATTCACAACCTGTGTCAACTTAATAATACATAAAATCAAAATAATTAAATTTTGTTTCAAACTAAAATTAAAAATATAACTCCTGTTCATTAATATTGCTTACTATTATAATACCCCCAACAATGATAATTAAGTATGATTTGCAGGTGGCAAGAAGGCCATGGATCGAATCTCTGCCAAGTGTACTAAGTATGGGTCTTTTTAAATGGTTTAACATAAATGAGGTTAGTTGCATATACATTCTAAATTTATTTTTAAAGTTTGTAAGCATTTCAGTTGTCTATACTATTCTGCTTATCAACCTTATTTCCCTGGTCAATATTGAAGTTCACCTTCCAAACTTGAAGTCCGGCAAACTAGTTTTGTTAGCAAATATGAGGATATAGTATTCAAATACAATTCTAATTCATTTTTTTCTCCTCATTTAAGATAATCAATAAATTTCTTATTTTGGGCTTTCCTAAAATTGATAATGCAGAAAAGCTATGAAAAGTAATAAATTCAAGCATATAATTTGAAGATAGTAAGACAGTGCTAAAATGTATATAATAAAAATAATTATTATTATGATAATAATAGTAATGATAATAAATTAAATTAAATTAAATAGCTTACTTGCTTCTCAACATTCACTAGTTTGGATGTCAACAGTGCCACCTGAAGATTTGCAGATTGAGATTTTGGTAACACCTCCTGAAATATAAAATTAAGTTTTTTTTTTGTTAACAACATTTTAAACTTTAATTTTTATAAATTTAAATTAGAATCTAATGTCTTGTGTAAAGTCAATATTTTCGCTAAATAGAATTCTTATGTTTATTGCGAATACTTAGAAAATGTAGATTGTTTTATATATATAGTAGGGGGCCTAGTAATAATTAAAATAATAAAGACTAGATTAGTTTAGACTGTTAGAAAGATAGGACAATAACATGACTGGTGATGCAATTAATATCAAACTAACCTTCTTTTCTAACATTTCTATCTGTTTCTTGTATGTGTGGACATTCTCCCGTTCCTCTTGAAGTAATGATTGCAGGGCTTCAATCTTTTGGTTATTTACTTGCTCAATCTTTTCAAGAGATGCTTTTTTATCCTTAATAAAAAATAAGGATTTAGTTTTAAAATAAAACAATAAAGGGTTTAAAGGGGGCAG
Organism: Timema poppense; assembly: GCA_902141375.1. Lineage (NCBI taxonomy): Eukaryota > Metazoa > Arthropoda > Insecta > Phasmatodea > Timematidae > Timema > Timema poppense. The sequence continues at coordinate 178,729 of CABFOV010000095.1, forward strand.
GATAATTCACGCTGGGAAAGGTAAATTTTAATTCACACTTAAATAAAATCATTTTACTTTCAGATATCTACTGTAAAAGGTGAAAAATTTATTATATCATGTTGGATGAACACTTACTTTATTTGATGTTTGAAGGAAGTTTTGGAACTTCTTCTGAGTTTTATTCAGGGTTTCTCTAAGTGTGGATATCAATTCATCTTGTATTTTTATCTAGAAGGGAGTAATCACTGTATTATTATTCATTAACTGACAGAAGTACCCAGCGATGCCCGAGGTAACAGTGCAATACAACGTGTGGTTACATTGGGCAACACTTTGCTTTGATCCAAACAAACATAAAAATAACTTTTCATTTTATTGCATCTAGCACAATTCTTAATGAACTAAAAAAAGTAATCAACACTTTAAAATTCCTGCTTCAAGGTGCACAAGTTAATGCACATCAACTCCTAATTTTAAAATTTCAGACCTATGCATTAGGGCTGGTACAAACCATCAACGCAACCGGGGCAATACCAAAAAATACGCTCCAATCCTCAAATAACAACATTTGTTATTTTATTGTTGTTTAGTAGTATTAAGATTTTGTTGATTATGTTTTGAATAAAAAACTTCTTAAAAAATAAAAAACTTATTTTTAATTCTTAATTCTTTTTATTTGGGTTGAAAAGAATTAATAACTAATACCAATAACTAATTTTTTCTGAATACAATTTTTATTAAAATTATGTATTACTTTATCTTATCTCAAATTTATCATGTCTTGCTTTGCTTTCAGCAAAAATTTGAAATTAATTGGGGAGAACCAGAAATTCTATTCATTTATACAAAACACAGCTTAATTTCACAAATGTTACACAAACAATTTTATAATATAAACTGTAAAAATGGTGCCAAACTTTTATAAAATCTTATTAAATATATATATGGCCCTAGTTCAAGTATTATGTAAGCACCTTGTAAGCAGCTTAGAGAGTAGGGGGTTTGAGCTTTGCTTATTTTTGCTGACAATGGGGTGCGGGAGGGTCAGAACAATGCTTACATAAGACAGAAATACAGGCAAAATTCAGGGAGGGTGCATCGCAAGCCACTTGGACTTCGGGCAGCTTTGGTAAACACAGACTCTAACATATTCCCCATTTTTGCCAAGTGATTCATCATATATTTATAACCAGCATGCAATTGTTCCATTCTTTGCCAGATCACAACTGTGTGATTGCATAGTGTCATAAGCTTATATGCATATCATCTGTGTACACTGGTTTCACAATTAACCCAATGATATCTGGAAATCCTCATGCTGTAAGTTACTCCAACCTTCATTGTGATCAGAGGTGGAAAGCACAGTTGGTCTTCTGCCAATACACACACTCAGGACTTTAAAACATTTCTTGGTCTCAGAGAGTTTCAGTCATTGATGAGAAAAGAAGAAGGTTCAATCAAACCTGTTTCAATTGTCAGAGTTGATGGAGGACCGGATGAAAATCCGATATACTAGAAGGTTATAACTTTTGCTGTGCAGCACTTCAAAAAGTAGGATTTGGACGGACTATCCATTGCTTCAAACGCTCCAGGACGGAGTGTGTTTAAATGAGTTGAGTGTAGAATGGCACCACTAAGGCAATGCTGGTTGGACCTATTCTTTCTCATGACCACTTTGGCTTCCACCTGGATGACCATGGTCACACCATAAACGATGATTTGGAACCTGAAATCCCAGTGGAGCCCAATTGTATTTAGACCATGTTCGAGAAAGCTAGTACAAGCTACAAGTAATCAAATGCCATGATTTGACTTGGTGTTCTTCTACAAGAAGTGGTCTATTCAGAGTGCTATCATACTGTTTCTTGCCCCCACAAGTAAAAATCAAGTAAACGCTTCATGACTTGGATGTAAGTGATTCGGGTGAATTCCTTAATTTGAGTCTCCGCCTAGCACTGAACATTGATGTGACGTCTAAAGAATTTTTACAAGTTCCATATGACTAATTCTGCACCTCTGTAAAGCCACACTTTTCAAACAGGATATGCCAGTTTACCATGCGTCCAAAAGGTATGCGACTCATCACCGCAAATACATTAATCAAGACAATGGTGAGAAAAGAAATTAACCACCACAAGTATGACCCGTTTGTGTAGCTGCTCTATGTGCCAATGATTTCATGTGCATCATTCAAGATCATCATGGGAATGAAGATGCTGAGTGGCTAAACAATGAAGAAGTGGAGAAGCCTAAGAAAGAAAGCCAAAGCATGAGTGACCTAGCCCCCACCCAAATAGAAAGATCATCATTGAAAGTGTTGAGATGTGGATTCAAGGACTTTGGTCATTGGATTAAATGGAGTTTGGGGTGTTTTTTTTATAAATATGATATTCATGTATTCAATAATAATATTTTTTTTATAACTTAAATTAAAAGTAGATTAAAATTTTAACTTTTATAATGTTATAAATCATTTTAATTTCACCTGTTCAATAAATTTAAGTTCATTGTATATCAGCATTAATTGTCAATTATTTCACAATATTAATTTGCAGCTCTATGTTAATAATTACCAGCAATTTATAAAATGCATGAATTTTTAATTTTTTTATTATTGTGTCCTACTACCTGTCCAGACTATAAGCAAAATTGCACAAAAAAAAAGAATGATTATTCCTATAAATGGGAGGGCGGATTGAGGGGGTCAGGCATTTGCTTATTTTTGCTTAGAAAGGGGGTAAAGGGTTAAAAATTGCCAAAAATGTGCTTACATAATACTTCAATGCCCACTTATGCAGATTTAGTAAGGCCGTATCAGATCTTACAATAAAGTTTAAATATGAGTTACATGAAAATATTGAGTATATACTATATTCCTTCTGAATGTATAGTCTCAATGAAATTGCTTAAATTGCAAAGTAATGTTATTTTAGACTCTGATAGCTAGTTGCTATACTATTAGGGATTCTTTTTTACTCAACGAGAAATCACTCTGTTCTCGTCTAGCACTCATAATTATCTAAATGTATGCCAAAAATAAAGTTATTATCGCTATGGAAAGTTTAAATATATTTTATAAAATTTTAAAATATTATAATATATTATGATTGTCAATTAAATAAATTTATATTTTTCGTTTGAAAACTTAACAACCTTGACCTCCTTAAATTATTATACATTTTAACAGATTCTGTTTATTAAATTTTTTTTTTTTTTCACTGCACAAAATAAAAAATCACACAATACTTCAACATAATATATTCACAACAGGTGAAAATTTTGTTAAAATTTCAGCTGAAAATTTAAGATTAATCAGGGAAATCGAACCATGAGAACAAATACAAGCAGGTGAGTACTTCTGAGAGCTCTATTTAGTTCTTCAATTTATGTTGTGCTTTTGAATATATTAAAACCATTCAGCTTAAAATTTAAACCAATAGACACCATGACACTTATTTTCTTCAACATAATATATTTACATACAAAGTTGCGAACTTTGGTAAAAATTCTAAAGAAAATTGTGAGTTTCTTCAAATAAAAAGGAAAGTGACAACAACAAACACAACGGAATAAGCATCGACATAAGCACACATAATAATAATATTATGTTGGGTTCCCCTCCCATCTCCGACTAAGTCTCAACTTAGGGTCGCCCGCTCACTTTATACTGTTTTTTAGAGCGGAAAATAAGCAGAAGGTCACAAAGGAACAGCCAAAAACAGGAAGGGAGATCTGAGGACAAGCCTCATTACTTTATTCAACCTAAAGATACATCAATGTTACAGATTAATATTATATATTATAGATACAAAGGTTGTACTGTTTCCTACGGTCTAGGCACGACAGCCAACACTCTAGGTCAGGAAACAGCCAGGGACATCTCAACAGCAGCATGTCTATTCCTTGGGAGAAATTATCTCCAGCCACGTCCACCGGTATGGCCTTGAGACACATGGGTGGCTGGCGTTGAATGGTTTCTGTAGACCACTTAGATTCTTGAATGTGGAGTGGGTTGAAACTCCGGTGGGTGTATTGCAATGGATGTGGCGTCACCTCCTGCCTGAATGGCCTCACTCCACGACTTCATAACCAAGATGAACAGCAAGTTCAGTCAATGTAGTAGACATATTATGTTGACAGAGAATGTCGGCTGGGCTGATGCGCAAAAAGTTAATAGTGCACATGATCAGACTTGCACTCTTAGTATAACTCTTTGTATAGAGGAAACTTATATGAGTTTTACATGAATCGCAGGAGTAACAAGAGTAGAGAGCCGCAAAATTTGAGTGCATACGTGTACTTTTATATCTATCTAAATTAGAAATATATCATTTGCAATCCTGCACACTCTGTGGCCCTTTTAAAGTAATATTACCTGTAATGAACTAATGTGTTTCCCGTGTGCCATGTGAGAGACAACTATGTTAACAGACTTCCCAGGTACTTGAACTTCTCTAAGTTTTCCAACTCCTGGTTTCCAATATTAATTTCCAGCAGCTCATCTTTTTTTTTAATCACCATTACTTTTGACTTCTCAATGTAGATCATCGTACCATATCTTCTCCTTATCTCCACCAGCCGGCCCATCATTTCCTGCAACTCAGCTTTATTTTTGGCCAGCAATGCTAGATAATCTGCATATTTTATTGTGTTGATGACGCATTCTCCTACCTTGAAATTGCCACATACCTCCAGGGTTTCTCTGACCAGCCCCTTTTCATACTTATATATATATATATATATATATATAT
>CABFOV010000095.1:190718-206768 GCA_902141375.1 Timema poppense
ATTATTATTATTATTATTATTATTAGCACCGCGTCTTACTACCCGTTCGGGTTATACGCACTTACGCTAATGTGTAATGGTAGGGTGATTGTGAGATGAAATGAAGGACCTACAGTTTAACGTGGAATCCGAACCACGGTGGAGGCCTGGCATTCCCCACATTCACATCTCTAGTAAACACAGAATGAGTTAAGGATAAGTCCTGCTCTCTAGTAAACATGGAATGAGTTAAGGAGAGTTTCTTCTGCTGCTATCTATCAGACAAGTGGCATCGCAATTAAATGGATACAAATCAGGATGAATACAATTCAGGATTTTGTGGGCATAATGCAAATTATTTCTAGTGGATACAATTCAGACTTTTTATTTGTAGTGCTTGTTTAAGAAAATGTCTGAATGGAGACCATTCAAATGGATACAATTCAGTATTTTGTGGACATTATGAAAATAGATACAAATCAGACTTTTTATTTGTAATGCGTGTTTAAGAAAATGTCTGAATGGAGACTATTCAGAATGGATACAATTGAGGATTTTGTGAATATAATGCAAACAATTACAGTGGATACAAATAAGGATTTTTGTTAAAGTCGTTTTTTGAAAACTGTCTGAATGGAGACCATCCAGAATGGATACAATTCAGGATTTTGCGGGTATTATGATAATGGATACAAATCATACTTTTTATTTGTGGTGCTTGTTTAAGAAATGTCTGAATGGATACCATTCAGAAGGGATACATTTCAGTCGTCTCATGGATTTTTGTGATTTTCTGTTTTAAGCTTTTAGTCATGCCAAGAAGCAGTTCTAAGGAGTGGACAAGATTTGACAGGACCAATGATTCAAATATGGTTGATTTTACGCCATTTGGTAGCATATGTTTGAATTTATATAGATGTTTTAAACAATAATATGAGTTCAGTAAACAAAATGAGATATGTTTTTGTCAATTACTATTCCAAGTTATTATAGTTATTATAGTGCTTTACCCTGCAGATTTACATATATTATTTTCATCAGTATATAACTAACTATTAATATGTTAACATATCAGCTAACATTAAGTGTCAGGCTGTTAAACCTGTGCCAAACTGACAAAATTCTTGTTTATTCATTTATTCCTTTCACTACTTCATAAATAACTTCTGGTGCTAACTAAGCGTCATCTGCATACTGAATAGAAGAGAGGGATTTTAAACATCTAGGCGATGAAGATACATACAGTGAAAAGATAAGAGGACCTTGTATATATTGCCTTAGGTATAGTTAGGAGTGAATCCTTTTAAGTCATATTGAACATTTTGAATGTGGTGCTATATATAATTTTATTTTTATTATGTGGCAGTTTAACCATAAAGAATATAACTAAAACCAACCTAATTTCTTAAGCTTATTATGAATGATCCTTTATCAATAAGTTATTATGCCTAAAAGCTAAGCAACTATATTTTTGTAAACATGAGCTTAATAGTACAACATATCATATACAATATTATTATTATTATTATTATTATTATTAATAATAATAATAATAATAATAATAATAATAGTAGTAGTAATAAATCCTATAACTGCATTTGTGTGGAGTGTGGTCAAACATTTAAGGGGAAAAACACAGTCGGTACAGTACATCCAACCTAGATTAAACCTCAACTTCCCAATCAATGGTAAACCAGATCAGAAAATCTTGATGCTGAGTCCACCAATGCAGGTTTTTGGATGTTAAAAGGTATTTAGTTAAAAATGAGTTTCATTGTACAATCCTTCCAAGATAAGTACAAATACGGTACGGTATTTTTTCCCCTCCAAATTTGGTTTTCTCAATATTTTTTAATCATTTCATATTAACATACTTGAAAACTTTTCAATCAAGGTCAATGTTTGCCTACAATTTACAGCCACTTTTGACCGCCTTAGTGTTTTAGTAGCAGTGGTAGTGAGAGGTAGTGTCTGTGCATCAAACTTTTTATAGTACACGTGTTCTGACCAAAATTCTAGTTATCTAAAAATTATATAGGAGATAAAATGATATGATATGGGAAGATGCTGAATGCAAGCTATCAGAAACAAGTGATGCAAGTGACAATAAAAGTGACTAAAAGCACTCTTGGTTTCTGATTGACAGGATTCTAAAACAAGTATGAGTTCATTATTTTAATAAAATATATTATTCCCTACAATTTGTTAAATAATATATTATTCCCTACAATTTGTTAAATAATATGGCTCTACAGCAACTTCAATTACTAAATGATTGAAGTTTATGTGGGTTGTTAAGTCTAATATGTGTTGTTTCCTCGGAACATACATAATTTTTGAGGGGTTGTCTTATATTCTGGTATGTCTTATTCACGCAGATACAATATGTGAACAAACTTTGTTCTTTGGTTAAATCATTTTTTGAAAAATGACATTTAAACTGGAACTGATCTACTTTCTATATTGTGTCTATTGAAAGTTGTATTATATTTAGTGTACTGAAAAGTAACAAACTAATCTGATGATGAAATCTCTCAACTTGTTTACTGTAAATATGGAAACGAACCTCATCCTCCTGGTTCAAGGTGATGGTCTTGTGGAGATCTTGTTGTATATCCTTCAGCTGGGTCTGTAGTTGCAGAACCATGTTTTCATCCTGTATCTGTTTTTCCTCAAGGGAAGGTCTACGATCCTACAGAACAAAGATTACTGTCCTTTCAGTACCACAATAGTACCGTTTTTAATATAGAACCCAGTCTTATTACCAATTTGGGTTATATGCTTAAGTACTAATTACACAAATGGATTAGGAATTGGGAAGGTTGAATTTAGAGGAAGTGAACCCTCATTTGCGTGGGAGGGTGGAAAACCATTCAGGAAAAACCACCCCCAGTTCACCCGAGCGAGATACAAACCTCGATCTCCCAGTCCTCAACAGTCTGGTTTAACACAACTAGCATGTTAGCCAACTTCACCACCGAGGTGGGAAATAGTACAGTTAACTAAGACCATATATATAGGATCATCTATTCATATTTCTGTAGAGATTGGGGCTCTATGTTCTTATAAAACAAAAGCTATTATAATCAAGTTTCATGCACCTTCAAAGAAAGGTAATTTGACAGCATAACAACTAGGGGTTGGTCAAGTCCACTTTTTCAATTCGAAGTAAAGTTTAATCGATTAATGTGAAATATTCCTCAAGGCCAAAAGAAATTTGAATCTTAAAAAAGTTATTAATGTAATTAAAATATTTTTTCCTAAAATGATAAAGCAAGTTATTATTACAAAATTTAATTCAATTATTTCTGAGATTTTTGACAATTCAACATTAATTTGTGATGTAAATAATTGCAAAAAATAATTTTTTTTACATAAATGTTAATATTATCTGTAATGCTGCATTACATGTAGCAGATTTCAGTGCTGCTTTCTGGCATCGTTTTGCAGCACTGGGAGCTGACAAATCTGGGCCACCTAATACACACAAGCTGCATTCTGATGAATGACCATCTTTCCACTCAGTGGAGGGGGAGTTATTTTATTGTCCGCACTTGGTTTTGCTGGTTCAGTTTGTGCTAAGATATATCGTCAATAAGAATAAGATGAAGAGCTACTTATATTGTACGGGTACTACCAAAGTTTGAAATCTTGTAGTGTTGTAAAAAGGCAGAAAGAAACAGGTGTAGAGTCGAAATTTAGTGTTAAAATGGAACACTGTGTCACATAGTGTGACGATTTTACCTGAATTAGATGGTGATGACTTTCTAGACTGCCTACGTATGAATGAAGACACCTACAAGCATCTTTTGTCTATAGTCTCTCAGTGGTTAACCAAGCAAGATATCATTATGAGAAAAGCCATAGCTCCACATAAGAAGCTAAGTGTAACATTAAGATTCCTTGACCAGGCGCACACATACATAGTACAACATTCGACAAGTTGGAAGAACAGAAAGCAATTACACAGCGCATAAAGCAGTCGTCCGATCAGAAAATATTCAACTCGTTTGATATTTGCGTTGCCACCTTTCTGATACGCGCACCAATCATCTAGGTATATTACATAATCATCTTGCAGCACTGCGAAACAATGTCAGAAAGCAGTGCTGCAACCTGCTACGTGTAATGCGACCTTAAAATATTTTTATAGGCAAAGCTTTGTAAATGTTGAATATGGTATCAAAGTCTAAGCTGATGAATACTTTGAGCAACATTAAGTTTTTCGAAGCTTTGCACACTCCTAATAACAGAAGAAGATTAAAAGAATAAAAAATTGAAAAATTTATTTTGTAATAAATATAAGGCCAATTCTAACTAACTGTGAGCTTCTCATTCAACCAACATTCAAACTAGTATGCATACAAAGTAGAAATACTGACAATAAGGTAAATACCTTGAATTATCAACTAGAAGTAATTGTTATTATTGTCAGTAAACTAATGGGTCAGTTGTCAATCAATTTTAAAAAAAGGAAAAGAAAATTTCCAAAGAAATGTGTGTTTCTGGTGCATATGGAAGCAAATATGAATGATAGTTAAATTTATCTAATAAATTGTAGTTGGTAATCAAAAGAAAAGTGTGGATAGTAGTAATAGTACTAAAATATATTCTCACTAAGTGAGAACATCCATAATTAGTAGATATTATTATATATTTTTATTTTTAACATACCTACCATATTTATTATTGAAAGATAAATTGTTTGATGTTATTATTTATTTGAGATTATGTGTATTGGAAGTTACTTTAATCATATTTTGTTTTTTTAGTTTAATTTATTTTGAGATTATGAGTACAAGAAAATAATGTATTAAGACGAAAGAATTTACAGTGAGATTAAATTACACACACCAAGATTATCTCATTTGTTAAATTTTAGTTATATTCATTTTAATTGTAGTAAAGAGAAATATGAAATTTATAAAATAATGAACGTACTTGAATGGAATAGCTAATTAGATTAATTGGTACAACTTCCTTGCTCTAATTGAACAATATAAATTAAGAAACATAAAATAAAGATAATTTATTCAAAGAAAAACTATTATATCAAGAAATTAAGTCAATTAAAACAGGCATAATAACATTTCTAAAAAATTATCATAGAGCTTGTTAAATAATAAAGTTAAACATTAATTTATATAAAACAAGTAAAATTGGAATTCTGTGCAAAATCCTATTAAGCAGAAGCAGAATAAAGGATTAACTGATAAGCAATGAAAAATGTAAATTAGCAAATTGACTAAATTGGAATTATTAATTTTATAATTTGATCAGTTGGCTAACTTTACCCAATTTTTCACTCCATCACCCCTATCAAAGCCACACACTCTAGTGCTTTTTGTAATCATATTGATTTTTTGGAGTTGTAGATCAAAAGAGTTGCATAGGCGTCATATAGTATGAACTGGAATAAGTTCCCACTGCTCTTTATGTTCTTATCTTGCAATCATCTATCAATGTAATCACTAGTGAATTGCCTATTGGGCCTGGGCCTAGGGGCCACAGGCTCTGGAGGGCTGCAAGCCAGAGGATTTTTTTTAAATTTATTAAGTTATATTTAGGCCTATATAATTTAAAAAAATATATATTTTATTTTATTGATGTGTACAAATGTTTATTGTGCATAGTTACACGATAAAATATAGGTATTTATAAGGGTCAACATTTATAATAAATAAATAATCAAGGCTGTGAACCCAGCTGCCAGAACAGTTAGTAGAATAGACTATGACGCTTAGAAATTCTCATCCATGAAAGCATGCAAAGTTTATTTGTAATTTATTTGTTAAAATGTTTTTTAGCACACCATATTCATAATTTAAAAAAATACTGCTATTATAATATGAATATGAATGTAATAATGTATTGTCTTTTGAGTTTAAATTAAAAATATCTTATAATAAATTTAAAACATGTTTTTACCGCATCAACCTCAAATTTAAAAGTAAATAGTTTTTCCTAGCTTAAAAAAAACTACTGCTATATATTTTTATTTCTTCAATGTTAATAATACGATATAATTGTACTAATGCATTGTCTTATGTATTAGTTTGAATAAAAATATCTTTTAAAATAAAAACTATTTTTTTCCATCGAAAAAATATGTTTCAATAGAGAAAGTTTGATGTTTTTCAAAACTTAAATTAACAAATTAATCATTTATTTTGATTTCAGTTCATAATATTAAAAAACCTTCAATCAAATAGAACAAAAGCTTTCCTCGAATCCTAAATTGCTATTGCAATATCCATGATTATTATAGTAGACCATTGTGAATGCCTAGTTGTTGGTTGTTGGTGGGTGGGTGTTTTTTTTAGGGACCAAGGACTTTTAATCCTTCACCGAATGTGATTTCTAAGGGAATTACAAACAAGGTTCACCTCTTCTAGGAAATACATTTATTAGCTTCATAGAGGCATACTTAACCCCAATACTTATAAATTATATTGGCATTTTTATAGTAACAGTATTTGACAAGTTTTTGTGGAGTAACTCTAACCAAATTAATATAATTGGTGTAGCTTGATATATAAAAGTGATCAAAATTATTTTATGAAAAAAGTAAAAAAATAAAATGAATTATCAGTATTCATATTAATTTCAAGAAAAAATAGATTGCATTGCCATTGTAAAATTCAAGTTATATAGTATGTATTAGTAGGCTATTATTTTTAGCAACCAATAAGCAATCAGACCTAAAATTTGTTTTACTTTATTTTATTTCAAATATAAAAGCATATTTTTTACATACAGGAGAAAGAAGGTAGGTAATAAAGGGAAGAAAAATATAAAAAAAAGGAACTAGCACAATATGACAGTTACAATGAAAAGAACACAATTCAAAATTTACACTGCTGCTGGACAAAAAGACATTGGCAGCATCATTGATTGTTACTGTTCAATTACCCAACCTAGGTTTAATTCTATATTATGAGTGTTCCTTTTTTAGCTGCTAAAGCCATATTGGGTGCTTTTTTTTTTTTTTTGCTGTATCAACTTCTATTTATATCAATATGTACCTCAAAAAGTATAAATATTTGTTAACTAAAAGATTATAAATGTGAAAATAGCAAAGAGTAGTGGGAATAAATATTATAATTGTCTTTTATTGTTATTAGTAATTGAAAATATAATTTTACAAGCTACAAAAATGAAAACTTACAGATTTAGTCTCCTTCAGTAAAGCTTTACTTTCAGTTGCTGTTAGAGAAATTGTTTCCATTAGTACTTTGATTAATTCTGTTTGATCCTCCACCTAGAAGGAAAAAGAACATTTGGATTGTGTTTAGAAAACAACCCTTCTAGTTTTGTGTTAAAAACTTCAGTGTTATCTCAGAATATAAAATGATATGTGTACATAGGCTTAAAATAATGGCTAGTCAATGTGTTTTATTGTGACTCATAAAGAAATAAGAAAAAAATATGTATGTTTTTTATAAGTTTTAAATATAGTTTTTGTACTACATGTTACTACACAGAGAATTATTAAACAAAAAATTTGTCATTCTTGGATTATAATAGTACTATTTCTTTTCCAATGGTTTCAGGTTCTTTGTTTGAAATTTAACTAAGTCAGGCAACAAAAAATTATATCAAAATATTTTTTGTCTAAGGCTTCAAGAATTAACAGGATACTTTTAAAACCCTGATTATTGCAGTGACAGCTAAACATACAGAGTAAAAACTAACGCTGAAGTTACACCACCAAGTTTTGCTTAAACAGCATATTCATAGTTTCGCTATATCTAGTTTGGCCTCCAGTGACTCAGTTTGTATGTCAAAAATGTCTTACATCCATACATACATACATACCTAATCATGCCATTCCCTTACGAGGTAGGCAAAAACTGTGAATATAGCTCAAAAAACAACTTCGTACTTAATCCACCCTCACTAACTTTCTCCACACGTCCCTATTCTTGCATATTTCCTTCGCTTCAACAACATCCATACACCAAATCAAACATGCTCTTGTATTCTTAAAACTCTTAATCTTTCTTTTTTTCCCACAGTGGTCTACAACATTAAGCCACGTCTTACATGGCCTACCCCTTCCTTTCTTCCTTTTGATCCACACACTTTATCTTCATATATTTGTTTCATTACTCGATCCATACTCATCCTCTCAATACCAAACTACCGAAAGACACTTCTTTCACAATGACCTCTTGGATTCCTTTTCAAACCACAATCCTTCAGCACCCCTTCATTACTGACTCTGTCCATATACGTTTTTCCACATATATTTCTTAGATTTCTCATTCCAACCACATTCACCATGTGCATGTGTTTCTCCTGACAAACCCATGCTTTACATCCGTAAAACAACATTGGCGTTAACACAATTTTATAGACTGCCATCTTTGCCTTTTTGATATTACCTCATTATTTGCAATAGCCCAAATATATCCATCTACTCTTTGAGATGCATTCACCGGTTTGTCGATTCCATGACCTATCCTTTCATTTTTACAGAACATTCTTCACAGATACATGCAATCATTCACTTGTTCTAATGTTTTTACATTTATAATAAGGTGACAATCATTTCCTGATCTGTCCTTATCAAAACCTATACCTTAGTTTTAGAGACATTTAGAAGAATATCCATTCTGTCTGTTGCCACACTCAAATGATTTAAAGCATTCTGTGAGTCACTTTCCTTCTCACCCGTTAATACATCATCTGCATACAACAGCACTTTCACATTCACTTTGTCCAATTGTACACCAATCACATCCTCACATGCATCCCTCATACACTCCATGAAAACCTTTAAAAAAACATGGATACATAACATAACTTTGCCTAACACCCTGTTCATGTCAAACCATTCGCTCAAAACTCCATTCACCCTGATGCAAGCTTTACTTCCATCATACACTGCCTTAATTGCATTTAATTACCAAGCATCCACAACATACTATCTAAGAACATTCAATAACATACTCCTAATCACCCGATCGTATGCTTTCTCCAGATAAACAAATGCACAATAAACTTTCTTTTATAGGTCTATATTTTAAATAATAATAATAATAATTTTATGTTATGTTTAAAATTTATAACACAAAGTTTTTACCTATGCTTTTATTCAATTACTCATCTGAGGTATTTGCACCTAGCGAGGTAATGTAAAGTGGTTAGGGTTTTCACCCCATAGCTGTTGATCATTTCAGAAGTATTCCATTTTTCCTATGCTTATTTTTACTAATCACCAAAATTTATTTTTTTGTTATGGCTTGCAAGTGTTATGATGTTTCATTTTCAAGGACATCTGGACAGTTATATTTGTATTTATACTTAATTTTGATGATAAACATCGCCCCCACCTGAACCATCCTTAAAATTTGTAGTTCTTAAAATTAACCTAAGCTTCATTTTCACTTGTTACTAAAATTTGTATTAATGACTAATAGTTAATTACCTAATATTGGGGCATTTCTAAGACCATTGTTGTTATTATAATCATAGTTTTTTACTTTTCTTTTTGTTTTATCTTTAGTTTGGGTCTGTTCTTAACTTTTCTGGGGTTTAGAATCGATTACGGGAAATTTCACATGGAAGTAAGGTGGTACCGCGACACAGTCACTCTCCCTGTGAACACTTTTTTTTATAGAGAAGGTGCAGGATAAATATGTGTCTGGTTAGCTCAGGATTTTTTTATATGTTTGTTTGCACGATGAGCAGGCTTTGAACAAAACCGCGGTTTCCCTTTTAATCAATATTTTAGAAAGAATATTTTATGATTTTTGGTTGATTATACTATTCTTTTGTTAATTAATGTAAATTAAATGTAACCATCAAAATAACAAGTAATATTATAGTTATTTAATGGCATTCAGTTGTGTTGTAAGATGGTTATAAAATAAAAGCGACTGCAACTGAAGTTTCAGGTATACATCTAATTAACGGAAGATAAGGTTAATTTAAATTTAATAAATTAATAATTTTTTTGATGAAATTCAAACAAGACATTGATAGACGGTTTCTAAATGTAGTTGTTTTATGTATATATTTTCTGAGAAACCTTCCCCCACCCAACCCATTTCTAGATTTTTTACCCTTAGTTCGAGATCCTACACAGCCCTTTTACTATATAATTTTTTTATTCTATATATATATATAGTGATAATATCTATTAAAAGTGACAGTGACAAATAATATGAATATATATATGAAAATATGAATATATCAAAATTGTTTTATTAACTTTACTAGCCAATAAATATTGCTCTTTCTACCGGGATCTGCGTATAGGTTTAGAAATGATGAGAAAAGTAGAATTTAAGGGAAGTGTACTATGGTTTTCTTGATAAATAATTTAGGAAAAATAAAGCTCAATGAAGCTTGCTAGTAAGTGAACCATAGCCTTATTATCACCGGCTAACTAGAGAGCATTAAAATAATGACTTTGTTTTCATTCACAACAGTATGAGACACAAGTATTTTAATTTCTTTATCAAAGTTCTAATAGAAGTAAGCTAGGTCTGGAGAAAAACTGTATTGCCTATTTGCTGTGGAGGGGAGGAGAGATTAAAAAACAACTCCCATAAGGAAGGAGCAGTTTAACATATCCAAATATCGTGGCCTCTATGATCTGAATCAAAGAGACTATTTTTACATCTTTGACCATAATTACTGGCAATGCTTGGCAATTAAAAAAAAAAATCTAACTAAATATGTTTCTCACAATAAACTTACTTGAGCTTCAGCTGTGTGCAACTTGGATGCCAAGAGTATGTCAAGAATCTCAAATGATTGATTGTCAGGTATGGCTCCCTAAACAAAAATAATTGAACCATAGCATAAAATAAACATTAAAACTTAAAACTAAAATGGTCATAATTAAGTATTCATTAAAAAATCATAGGCAATAATTATAATTTAAGAAGTTAATATTTTAAACTTTTGTTTTGAATTTGATATAACTTTAATCTACTTCATCAAATTTATTTTATAAATAATATATATAACATGCCAGAAACACAAAATAACATTTATATTTCACCTCTTTTTCTAAAACTTCTCCGAGCTCTTTGTATTTTGTCAACTCGTCCTGAACCTTGAGAAGTGATGATTCAAGTTCTTGGATTGTTTCTTCAGTTTCCTGCCGACTTTCTGTCATCAGATTATCCCTGACCTATTAAAATAAAATATATGAAAATGTTTAGAATATAGCAGTTTTCATTTACACTGATTTTAAAATTAATTTTGAATAAGAATAGAATATATATATATTTAATATTTAAGTTTTAATAAGTCATGTAAACTAATTAAAGAAGAAGTCAATCTAATAATACTGTCAAGGAAAATATGATTGATCATTAATAAAAATTTATTTACAAATAACAAACTATAAACATTATATTATTAATATTTACCATTACAAATATGAAACTGTAATTAACAAAGAGTATTAAATACATAAATAATATAAATATAATGTGTAGATAAAAAACATATAAGTGTATTAAAATATGTTATTGACATTTTGTAATTAACATGTTACAATATGTATGTGTGTGTGTGGGGGNTCAAGTTTAGACTAACTCTTAGATTGTTTTTCTTTCACATAAATTTAACTTTTATTGTTTACAACAATCTTTAAGACCAAAATTTACTATTTGATTGCATTTGAATGCTTAAAATCAGGTTGAGTAAAAACAACAACCATTTGGAGAGCATGCGGGCTGATACAATTCACCAACCCTTAATGAAGTTGCAGTTGTTATGGTTGGCGACGCATATGAACGTCGAGATATATGGATCCAACACAGAGATAACACGGTTCACACAATTCAAGACAGTCATCGTTCTTACGACGCTTTGCAATATTCGTTGATATTTCGGGAAGGAGAAGATGAATATCATTTTAACTTGAAACAAATAAATCCAGTGACAGGTACAATCTACATATTATTTATTTTTTATTTTTCTGTAAGATTAATTTTTTTTGGTCTTATTTATAGTTTTACTTTGCAGGTGCAGAAACCAACAAGAAAGTGAGCGTTATGAACTTCTACACATATCGGTTGATGATCCATGCCAATGAAGACAACAATATTCTCCGATTCTGCCAGCTGTTTCATCAATAAAGCGTTGATATGTATGAAAAAATTGAAAGCGAGTGATTACGGTACATCAAGTATAATCAAGCGAAGCTGCGTTCTGAGGAGTACATTCATTTGCGTGATATTATTGTCGGTAACGTAAATGGAACCACTAATATCAACGACATCGGTACCCTATATATTCTTCCATCATCATATATTGGTAGTCCGCGTCATATGCAAGAATACATTCAAGACGCCATGAATTTCGTGCGCGCGTACGGCCAACCAGATTTGTTCATTATATTTATGTGCAATCGTAGCTGGGATGAAATTAAAATTTTGTTAATGTCAGGTCAAACAGCCATGCATCGCCATGATATCACTGCATGTGTCTTCAAACAAAAATTAAAATCGTTGATGAACTTGAATACACATCACTCTGTATTTGGCGAAACACGTTGCTGGCTGTAATCTGTTGAATGGCAAAAACAAGGTTTGCCACATGCACATATTTTGATTTGTTCCGTTGACAAAGTACGGACTGAAGAAATTGATAAAATTATTTCAGCAGAAATTCCGGATAGGAATGTCGATAAAGAGTTGTTTGACATTGTTACCGCTAACATGATCCATGATCCATGCGGTTCTCTAAACATTACGGCGCTGTGCATGGACAAAGGAAAATGTACCAAATGTTTCCCAAAAGCGTATATAAACGATACTGTCACTAATATTGACAGTTATCCATTGTATCGTCATAGAGACACAGATAATGGTGTCCAATCATATCAATTGCGCATGTCAAACGTTGGAACGGTTGACATTGACAATTGCTGGGTGGTTCCGTATTCGCCATTGCTGTGCAAAATCTACAAAGCTCACATTAACGTTGAGTTCTGCAGTTTGGTGGAGTCCATTAAAATACATTTGAAAATACGTTCATAAGGGCAGCGATATGGTTGTATTTGCTGTTCAAAATGTAAATGATAACGACGAAATAACACATTATCAAATGGGCCGATACATTAGCAGCAATGAAGCAGTTTGGCGCATTTTGAGTTTTCCCATACACGAAAAAGACCCTGCTGTTATACATTTGGCTGTGCACCTTGAAAATGGACAGTGTGTTTATTTCACAGAATAGAATGCTCTACAACGAGCATTAACTGCCCCAAAACCACCCTATCTAAATTTTTGAAGCCATGCAACCAACCAGGTATTTTCGATCGATTCGCAAAGACATTAATGTATACTGATGTGCCACGATTTTTCACGTGGAACAAACAGTCAAAAAAGTGGGACCCACGAAAGCGAGGCCTTTCAGTCCAAGGATACGACGGAATATTTATGGGAAATACATTAGGCCAATTATACACAGTCCATCCAAAGCAACGCGAATGCTTCTTCTTGCGTTTGTTGCTGGTTAACGTTCCTGGACCTACGTCCTTCCAATACTTGCGAAAAATCAATGGTATTTTGTACGACACTAACCATGATGCGAGTCGCGAATTGCATTTGCTGGAACATAACAACCATTGAGATCTTACACTTGCAGATTTAGTACTGAGTTCCTCTCCTCATCAAATTCGCCAACTATTCGCAATATTATTGACGATATGTTTTCCGTCGCAAGCTTCTGTTCTCTGGGATAAATATAAAGATTCAATCAGCGACGACATTCTGAATAGCATTCGGACTGCTGATCAAAAATCCAATATCGATTTTTCGCCAAAAATATATGAATCGTTAATAAAGATTGAGGATATTTGCATTCTCATTTCTAATATGCCACTCATTCATTTCAGTATGCATCGCCTAACAGCCCAGCAACAGACATCATTAACAGCAATATTCAGCGCGAACCACAGTTCGACGCGGCTTCTTTGACTACTTTTGTTGCAAATAATGAGCAACTGCTCACTGCTGAACAAAAGAACATATACGATCGAATTAATTTGTAAATTCCAGCACAACAAGGTGGATTCTTTTTTTTAGACGCAACAGGCGACACTGGCAAAACATTCCTCATATCACTGATACTAGCACACATTCGATCACAAAATCATATTGCGTTGGCAATTGCTTCATCAAGCATTGCAGCGACTTTGCTTGATGGTGCACATTCATTACTCAAGTTGCCATTGAACGTTCACACAAATTCAGATGCAATGTGCAACATAAAGAAGCATTCCGGCATGGCAAAAGTTTGGCAAAAATGCAAAACTATTATCTGGGATGAATGCACTATGGCCCACAAGCATTCATTTGAAGCTCTCGATAGAACAATGAAAGATCTCAACGATAATACCAGACTTTTCGGTGGCGCTCTACTACTGCTGTCTGGTGATTTTAGACAGACATTGCCGGTCATTCCACGCGCTACATATGTGGACGAAGTTAACGCATGTTTGAAACAATCATACCTAGGGCAAAATGTCAATACATTATGCCTTAACATAAATATACGTGTTAAACTGCAAAACAATCGATTGGCACTGTCATTCTCCGAACAAATGCTCAACATTGGCAATGGAAAAATTCTATTGCATGGAAATACACAATGCATAAAATTGCCAGACAATTTTTGCAAAATGATAGCCACGAAAGATGCTTTGATTGAAAGCATATTCCCAGATTTGCGCGCTAATTACATTAATCATGCGTGGCTACGTGAACGAGCTATTTTTAGCCGCAAAAAATATCGATGTTGACGCTATTAATTTCAAAATACAACAGTCATTGCCTGGTGATGAGATGTCGTTTAAATCGATCGACACTGTTGTGGATCCTGACGAAGCAGTCAATTATCCTGTTGAATTTTTGAAATCACCGGATTTACCAGTAATGCCACCACATAGCTTGCAATTAAAAATTCATTCACCAATCATTTTGCTTCAGAATTTAAATGCACCTAAGCTATGCAATGGCACGCGATTGTTCATAAAAAAAAATTATGGCTAATGTTCTTGAAGCTACCATTTTGAACGGCAAGTATCAAGCAAGGTGAGGTTGTTCTCCTACCACGAATCCCAATGATCCCTTCAGACTCACCCATTCCATTCAGACGCTTGCAATTTGTAATTCGCTTGGCATTCGCAATGACTATTAATAAGTCACAAGGCCAAACAATGTCCATTTGTGGGTTGGATCTAGAAAATCAGTGCTTCTCACATGGTCAATTATATGTTGCGTGTTCTCGCGTTGGCAAACCATCAAGTTTGTTCATTTATACACCTCAGGAATTGATGAAAAACATTTTTCATCAACTCGAATTAAGATAAAAACAAAACAAACTTTATTGATTTTGTCAGACCGTTTTTTATAACATTACAACCTTAGGTATAAGAGGGGGTGATGTTTCTATGCAGCTGACTGTACATATCATCGAAATAGTATGTACTTCGTAAAATAAGTACATACTATATTGATGGTACGTATATAAGTAAGTTGTTCTGCTTAAGCCCGTAAAGGTTCTAGGCCCATAACAGCATATGTTTTGCACTATGAAAATAGAAACAATTAAAAAGTAATTTGACATTTGTCATATTTGAAGGTATGTCAATAAAATAAAATTAGCTCTACCCGGCAAACAAATTTGTAAGCAAACTTCGCAATTTTGTTCAATACAGCTGATATTTGTGGAGTTGTGGGTGAAATTCCAAAAATTGTAGGCATCACTGTTCCATATATTATTATTTTTAATAATGGATACCATGTATGTATAAGTGTCTAGCAGTTCCTATTCTAAGTAAAATTTATTTGTTTCAGAAACAGGCAGACGGAATGGGAAAGCATTGCCATTACTGTGAAACAAAGTATTTGTAATGTACTATTGTCTCAATATAGTTGATTTTGAGGAGAGAAAATATATTTTATTTTGTATGTTGTCTTGACAAACCCTGAATTTGTAATATTTGTGTAACTCACTAATTGGAGTTCATTGTGAATTTGTAATTGTGATGATCACATAGTATTTGTTTTATTATCGAAATCAATTATGCCACCCAAA
>CABFOV010000095.1:206780-224924 GCA_902141375.1 Timema poppense
ATATATATATATATATATATATATATATATATATATATATACAGGTCTATTAATATATAAATCGACATGTGTTACATACCACGTCTCGGATACATCATGGAACAAGAACGGCGTCATCAAAAGGGCTAGCCGCCCTTGCCGTTCTGCTACTGCATTTGACTGGTCAGAGCAACAATAACAAATGACTGCAGCGAGCGGCCTGCGCGTCGTTTGGAGCCTACGTAGGCTTGGGCCTAGGTGACCGTTCCAATGAAGATGGATGTCTCACCCCTTCTTTCCTTCCAATGATTCTTTGCATTCAGCCACTATAAAGCTCCACGGCTTGCTGGGGATCAGCACAATTATTCATCACCAGTCAAATAGTCAACACTCTTCTACATCCTTTCTTCAAGTTGACTGAACACAACCGGTGGTCGTGACAATGCTGCCGAGGGACCGACCGGACCGACAAAAGTAACATGACATTACTTTAATCATTCAAATCCATGGGGAGTAGTCTGCTCTATGGCCGAATTTTAGTTTAAGGGTTTTAATAACTTGTCAAGAAGATTAGCTACTTTCATCTTAATTGTTCTATGTTGTTTAGATTAGCCTTTTCATGACTTAGTTTACATGTTATGGAGTCATTTAGTATTTCACATGTATTCTGCTAGATCCTTAAGACCGGCAGTTTAAATAGGGATGATTTCCACACTTTAACCTGCTTGACCATGTTATAGTCAGCGAGGCAGTTAGTCGGGAAAGGGGCTGTTCAGCTTGTTCCAGACTAAATAATTATACCCAGTTAGGTTTTGAGTATGTTCTCCTGTGCCAGTTTCGGCGCTCAACTTGTGGGTCATTTCTGCCCATCTGGCATGGCTTGTGTCTTGTACATTATTTAACTTGTGTTGTTCACCAGTTTTGGTGCTCAACTTGTGGGTCTTTTCTGCCCATCTGACATGGTTTGCATTTCTCTCACTTAGATGTGTTATTGCCCTTGTGGAGTTTGGTGCCTCTCGATTTTTTGTTTACATACTCAGGTGATACGTTTAATGTTTATGGCTTAGACCCATTGGCCATGTACCAGCTCATGACAAAAAAAGGCCTAGAAAGCTGAATTGGAACTTACCCTATACAAAATTGTAGTATATTTTTGGCCAGTCCATCTCTGACTGGAGCCGACAGCCAACAGTCTAGTACTTTGATAACCTAACCGTTAATGTTCGAGCCAAACTCCCTGGCACTAATAGTTTGGCCCTCCTTTCGTTGTATTGTTCATGCCTAGTTCAGAGTAGAGGCCTTTCATTCTTGCGTTTGTGTAATAGCTTGCTAGTCATTAGAAGTTGTGTTGTGCGTTTCACACTCCTCCCTGATGAGTTCCAATAGAATGAAACCTAGGCCGGGGGATTGGGCGGTGACGATAGATTTTCTTTAAGAGGCAACCATTACCTCTTTATCAACAGCAATGTAAAGTGTGTACTGTGTTCTTCTTTTCATTGTTAAAGCCATAATGTGTTTGTTCCTTTTATATATTTCTATCCATCATTCCTGTACCTTCTTCCAAATATAATGCAATTGCCTCGTATAGTGGAAATAAGTTTTCATTATAGAGATATATCACTTACTTTATTGCATCAGGAACATGAAAGTTCATTGCTGAAGTTAAAAAAGGACACCACCTTTCCATATCTTGAGCTAGTTCTATTCAGTCAACCTCATTACACCCTATCTATTTCAGGTTCATTTTAATCAAAGAGTATTAAAGAGATATATTATAATAAATTAACATCCATCCTGTGTTTGTCCTTTTAAAAGTTCCTATCAACATTTACAGTTTTCCCTTTTCTCACTTTTGTGTGTTTTGGTTTCATCTTTTAGGAAGTTGTGTTGCGCATTTCACACTCCTCCCTGATTAGTTTTTATAGAATTAAATTCTGTTTTTGTTTCCCATTTTCCTTATCAGCCATTTTGAATAATATAGAAAACGCGAAGAAGCTATGAAAAACCTCTGTGACAAAATGCATTTGTAAATCTGTCACAGATAATTTCAAACTGATAGAATATTATGGACTAAATCTTATACGCCAGCTGGGATGATAGCACAACTAACGCGCTTTCTCCCCTTCATACCAGTAACCAAGGTGTTACTTCTTTATATGTATTTTTATTTTCTACAAAATTATGTAGGCAATAGTAAATATAATATATTAATATTTACTTGCCCGCTTTTGATCCATGCTTACGTTATGGAAATGACCAGTCGCTGTTAAAATTCTGTTTAGTAACGTTTTTAAAATTATCAAATATTGGAATATTTAATATTTAGTAAGATGAAATTAAATCGTTTGATAATTTATCGTAGTTTTTTACTTCCTTTGAATTTTTTTGAATATGTGAGGGTTATTGTAGATGTCGAAGTCGAAGCCGGAGAAGA
Organism: Timema poppense; assembly: GCA_902141375.1. Lineage (NCBI taxonomy): Eukaryota > Metazoa > Arthropoda > Insecta > Phasmatodea > Timematidae > Timema > Timema poppense. The sequence continues at coordinate 209,194 of CABFOV010000095.1, forward strand.
TTTCACCTTCGAGTTTGATTTTTTTGAAGCTTCGCACACCATTAACAATCAATACGCTAAACATGGTTATAGATTCTCCCATTGGCGCTACATGCCCTGCCCACCATAATCTATGACACTTGATTATCCTAACAATGTATTGTGATATTGTGATGAGTACAGGTGTTAAATCATCATGAAGTTATCGCCTCCATTTCCCAATATCTTCATCTTTTTTTTGGAACAAATATCTTTCTAAGTACCTTGTTATTGAATACTGTAAATTTTTGTTCATCAAGTATGGTAAGAGACCACATTTCATACCCATAGAGAGCAACCGGTAAAATTATTGTTTTGTACATTTTGAGTTTTACTGACCGAGTAATAGCATGCATTTACCGACTGTATTATTTTCCTAGTTTTTACTCTAATATCATTATTGCTATTTAAAATTGTTCCTAAATATTTAAAATCGTTAACCATATCAAATGATAAGTTGTTAGAAGTTATCTCTAAATTATTGTCCTCAACCTGTGTTCTATGTGTGATTTTATGTTGTGTCCTTACAGCATTCACTTCTAAACAAATTTCCTTACAAGTCTCTAATAACATTTCTGCATTTCTTGATTCCTTACTTTCCCAAACAAAGCTAAATCATCTGAATATCCTAATTGCTGAAATTTACTGTTTAATGTCAACCCTTCCCTACTCTCTTGCATTACTCTAAAAGCACACTCTGAGGCTAGATTAAAAATCAATGGGGAGAATGCATCACCCTGTTTCAACCCATTATGTATTTCAAGACTCAAAGAGTGTCTATTAAGTGACATCCAACCCTAATCCTACTACATATATTAGTCAAGCATACCTCAATTAGAGTGAAAGGTTTTTTGGGTATCTCAAACTTAAGTACACATTTCATATAATTTGTTACTTTCGATTGAATCATAGGTCTTTTTAAAATCAATGCATAAATGATTTACCCTTATTTTGACTTCCACTTTTTTTCTAATATTTGCAAATCATATTGTTTATCAATTTATTTATATTTAGTAGCTATTTATTTATATTTTATAGTTCCAAAAAATGGTAGATATAAAATTTGATATACAGAAGTAGTTCCAAAGTCTTATCTAAGAATATATAGTGGCTTGCCCCTTGGTAGCTAGCTTTGTAATGTGTGATTCGGTAAATATAATACCCTCAGGAAAAAGTTTTTGTAATGAATATATAGATGTTCTGTGTCACTGCTTCCAAGGAGCAAGAGACTGTATTTTCAAATAAGATTTGTGTCAGTCACTTCTACCAAAGAGCAAGATACTGTATTATCAAATAAGACTTGTGTCAGTCACTGTTACCAAAGAGAAAGACACTGTATTATTAGATAAGACTTGGGTTAGTCACTACTACCAAAGAGCAATACACTGTATTATCAAATAAGACTTCGGTCAGTCACTGCTACCTAAGAGCAATACACTTTATTATCAGATGAGACTTGGACCAGTCACTTCTACCAAAGATCAATACACTGTATTATCAAATAAGACTTGTGGCAGTCACTGCTACCAAAGAGCAAGAAACTGTATTCTCAGATAAGACTTGTGTCACTCCCTGCTACCAAAGAGCAAGAGACTGTATTCTCAGATAAGACTTAACATTTTTTTCTTAAAAAATCGTGTTTATTGGTTTGGGTATATTAAGTAAATATTAGACCTAGTCAAAATCAACTGTATCATAAAGTACATCCAAGAATAGAATTTAATGGGGCAGTTTGGGTATATTAAGTAAATATTAGACCAAGTCAAAATCAACTGTATCATAAAGTACATCCAAGAATAGAATTTAATGGGGCATATCAGCTCCATTTACAGTAAATTTGAGCTTTTATATCAAATCTACCTTGATAACCACCTTGGTTTACAAAACTTAAAATACTGAATACATAGTAAATTCAATTCAAACTCAAAAGATTGGCTGGTAAATATCTTAAACCCCTTTGGTTTGTAAGCAAGTATAAAATTTAATATTTTGAAAGTCTATAAAATAAAGAGTAGAATAATTAGACATAGAGCCATTATTATAATTAGCGTGAGGAGGAGAGGTGACCAAATGTATCGAGTTAAAACTTATTTCATGCTCATGAGCAATAAACCAAGATAAAAGATAAAAGATTATGCTTGAACCTGAAACCAAATTGAAGTGTGGTTTTCTACACTTCCCATATAACAGTAAAAAGGGTATAGGTTTTTTTAAATTTCAAAATAGTTATTTTTAAAATAATATATATTTTATTTTAAATAAGATTAAATGGTTCCACTAGTCTTAGTTTTACTGTTTTAAAATTAAAACTACAAAAAAAAACTGCACTAAAATGTGATGCCTGGTTCGAACCTTATTACCTACCTAAGTTACAAGTTATCCATGGGATGAGCCGGGCTCCTAACTATCATCAAACTCTAAAGCTCATAAAAAAAATAAAGACATGACTAAACTTATTATAGATGCGAACAAAAATTAAATATTTGTAAAATTCTGAGATCATTACCAATATTACATCATTGATGTAATAGTTATTACTGAAGTTCATGCATTATTTTAAAACATTTTCTCCCTTTACAAATAATACACTCAAAGTTATGTGAATATGTTGGGTCAAATTATCATGATGAACTGTCCAACCTAAATATCATGTACCAATCCCAAAGCAGTACAAACAACTATTCAGCCTCCTTTGTATACTAATGTGTTAACTAAGTCAAGTAATAATGGGATACTAAAAAATAAAAGTTATTTACAACTATAAAAACTTGATGTAATATAAAAATAAGTGTGTACTTTAATATTTAATTCTTACCTGAGTTTTTATTTGAAAATTTTCTTGTAATTGATCCTTAGCTTTTTGGAGAGAATTTTGAAGAAGTGCAATCATTTCTCTTTGTGTGTCAATCTAAAATAACGGAATCACACTTATGGTATATTTTATTTTAAATATGGTAGGCCTATGTCATATGTTATAAACATATTCACTATATAATAAATTAAACTTACACTTTACACAAATTATGGAAAATATTTGCTGCATTAATGAAATTTAAAATAATTTCATAGTAGTAGGTGATAATATAAAGCTGAATTGTTGCTTTTTGATATTATTTAAATGGTACTTATTAACATTCACATGGATATAGATGGTTCACAGGTTTTACAGTTTAAGAGTAACTAGTGTGCTTCCTTTCAATGTTATGCAGCTAATATACAAACTATCCAAGATGAAAATGTGTCAGTTGGCTTTGTACCCCCCTATATTAGCAATTCACTAAATTGTTGAGTTGATAGGAAAGGTAAGACTACTATCCCTAATAATGGGGATAGGATGAAAGTAGCCTGTAGATTATTGAGCGAACAAACTGGGAATTCAATATAAAGTCATTCACAAAAAAAGAGAAATAATGATTAAAGGTTCCAGATTCATTTAAATTGCTAAATCAATGTCTATATCAACTTTTCTTTTAAAAAAATTTTAAAAACATGTTTCTTCTGGCCTCCATCTAGTATCCCAAATTTAAACAACAGTGCACAATTTGCAACATGACTTAATTTGTCGCAGGGTTTAGGTGATTGCAGTCACATGAGTAAAGTAGACACACCATTACTGTGGATTCACACATTCACCAAAAAACTAGCATGGAACAGAAACATGGTCATGTGACGAGCTCTAAGCCAACAAAAGATTTCTGCCTAATCGGCACGAGCTGGTCCGCTAAAGTTCAACTTATCTCTACTTTGTCCACTCTGAGATGTTCGGCACAGGAGAACCAATCAAATCTCAGAACCAACCATCTCAAATCAGTACTCATGCACATTTGACAACACATGCACTCTACAGCCAGAAGAAAGCAGACAGCTTCATTGGCCTATGTGACTTGTGAGGCGATTTGAAATAACCCGTCAATGTACAGAGTGTGTATTGATGTATTGGATTGTGTCACAACACAGCGTTATAATTTGAAAACATCAATTGGGAGATTGAACTAAGTTTATATGTTTATCCACTAGAAAATAAAATAGGTTCATAATTAGCTGTTTTAGGTTAGTGTTGCAATGCACCATGGGGCAACATACAGTTAGTGAATTGCTGCACCACTCAAGGAGCTACTGCTTTCTATTCTCAGTGAATGTGTCAATCAAGCTTTACATTGCATCTAGCATTGACAAATACATAGTTCTAAAGTTGATCTGATTAAACTTAAATAAAACAAAAAGTAGAATAACTTTAGTAGGCACATATATTATAGTGATACCAGTTTTTAAATGATGGTGATGATGCGGATGTGGACTCGTGTATGCCCTACTGTTGGGCAGCAATTATAACGATACAGGGTTTTATGATGATGACGACGAGTGCATGCCTTATTAAGCATTTATTTTCACACAGCTTTGATGATTTGATTTTACGTTTCTCACTTTAGGATTACTGATTGATTAATTGTCAAAACTAGTAGAGATTTAACATTGTACACAAATTATTTTATTGATTTAACTTTTATTATTAGAGGTGTGAGAAGGCCACTTTTAAATGTGAAGCAAAGTTTGAAACTTGTGAAGAAAAATCGAAGTTGAATCTAACTTGGATTTTTATTGTCACTTGATGCTATTTTTAATTTTTGGATTAATTATTTTTCTAGATCTTGTCATTTACATGGACCAGGAAAATTTCCTTATTTGTTACCTAAGGTCTATGTTAATAATTAATACACTCAGGCTTACTGATAGTTTAATAAATTATCAATAATTTTTAAATTTTTACTTACATCATGGAGCTTATAATATTATTTTGCAAACTTTACACATGCATGTCTTTTTATCTGCATTTCTCTGATAATAATTATAAATTAAATTCTATTTTCGTTTCCCACTTTTCGTATAGGCCATTTTGAATAATAAAGAAAATGCAAAGAAGCTTTGAAAAACTTCTGTGTCAAAATGCACTTGTAATTTGTCACAAATAGTTCCAAAGAGATAGAATACTAAGGACTAATCATTAGATGCGAGCTGAGATGATAGCACAACTAAAGCACTTTCTCTGCTTCATACCAGTGACCATGGTGTTATTATTTTCTTTATAGGTATTTTTATTTTTTACAAAATTATGTTGGTGATAGTGAATATAATATAGTAACATATAATTACCCGCTTTTGATATATGCTTTCATTGTGGTACTTAAATTAGTCAGCGTTAAAATTTTGTTTAGTAACGGTTTTAAAATTATCAAATATTGAAAAATGTAATATTTAGTAGGATAAAATTAAATTGTTTGATAGTTTATCGAAATTGTATCCTTCCTTCGAAATTTTTTGAATATGCAAAGGTTATTGTAGATGTCGAAGTTGAGGCCAAAGAAGATTTGACCTTTGAATTCAATTCCGATTTTTCGAAGCTTCGCACACAATTATTTATTATTATAAAATTTACATTGATACAGTTTTTGTTCATTTACGAACTGATGTGGAAAGCCTGAGCTAGTGCTGTCACGAACTGAGATTTTCTCTCTGAAAATTACTATGTTTCGTGTGATATTATTAGTTTTTCTGTCTGGATTTATATGCACAAGTTGCTTATATAAGACCTACTCCTTGCTTCTTGGACCACTTGTCGCCAGTGTTAAAACTAACTAAAAGGAGAACTCCTGGCAACCTGATGTTGTGAAGGCTAGCTTCCTATTGGGTAAAGGCAGCCAGCTCATCCATCAGCTGATTTTCAAATAGAACGGAGGGAGTTTTTTTTAAAGAAAGAAAGTTTTAAAACATATTGTATTGAAATTACTTCTGAAAATGCGTGATTGTTCGTGGATGAAGTATTAAAAGGAAACTTTACATACAGTTCTTTAAAGAAAAATACACTTCATCCATAACGTTTTGAATATATGAGTGGGCTCCAAAACAATATCATTACAACAATAGTTGCTTTGATTTACAATACGTAATGGCTGCACCTTAGAGAAAATATCCTATAATAGTGATTTTTATATTTCAATTTAGTTTTATCAGAACGCTTCAGGAAGAACACAGGAATGTTTAACATAAATGCTTAGAAGTTAAAATTAGAAAATATATATATAATGTGAAATATAAGATTGGTATAGAAACAGAGGACCTTATGATGTGGATGAGGTTTCTAAAGTTATATGATATACTTGGAGAAAATTATATAAATTTAAAATATAAATAACTTGGAAATAAGATAATAATACTATATAAACATACTTGTTTATCATAAGTCTCCAGCTGTGACACCAGATGAGTATTGTGGAGTTGAGAAGACGTGGCTTCAGGAAGATGTGACTAAAAGAAAAAATTAATATTTTTCAGAGGTAAAATATGTAATGGTACATATTTATTTATAAAATTATGATATAAATTATTTGTGAAAATATTCTGACACACTGGTTCAAGATAATGTATGGTAAGAATTAAAGAAAACTGTTTGAATTTATTTAAATGTGTAATCTAGCTTCTTATTTTCTTATAGAGGCTTAACTACTTTCTTGGAAATTAAAATTATTGCAGTGCTCATTAAAATATAGTATCTTATGTTCACATAAAAACATTGAATCCTTTTTATAATAAGCCAGAGAAACATCTTTCCAATGCATCAAGTGCACTATCTAGGACATTTTATGGATATTCTTCATATTTTAAATAAATTGTTTAAGAAAAGAAATGAGAGATTGTCGATGCCTTCAACATCTTGTATTGACTTGCATTAAAATAACATATCATAAATGAATATAATTAAGTTCCGAATAATTGATTCTTTTTTAAGGTTACCATATTGTCTTCTTTGACATGTAAAAGTCTTGGTTATTGATTACTTCTTCAAAAATGTATTATATTTAATGATAAATATTTTAAAATGTATTAGAGCTTTTAATTATATTTGTTTATTATTTTTTACAATCCAATAATTTATGACAAGAATAAATTGTTATTTAAACTCAGAATAGTTGAACACAAATTTATAATTACTGTCATTCAGGGGGTTGGTTTTATTTCTTGCTAAACAAATTGCTGAGATATTTTTATATATATCCCAGTTCTGTCCTAGTCAGCTTAACAAATATCTGGGTACTTATTTATGGTTGTAACAAAGAAAATGTCTCGATCACAATATTCGATGCTAAGCTTGTTTTGACCTTTGGCTGTCTGTGTGTGTGTGTGTGTGTGTGTGTATATATATATATATTCTTATATATATATATATATTCTAATATATATATATATATTCTAATATATCTCTTGAAGGGAAACCTCTTTTCACTTTTTTAATGTTCCTATCATTTTTTGCCCATTTGGTGTTTTTAGTAGCCTCTTTTCGAAAGTTGCAATGAGCATTTCACAATTCCTCCTGATGAATTTTGATAGAATAAATCCTAGGTTTGAGGATTGTATGGTAATGATCAATATTCTTCATGAAGCAGCCATTCCTTCTTTGTCCAGTGGCAGCGATGTAAACTGTGAACTGTGTTTTTTTCATTGTAAAAACCACATCGTGTTTCTTCCCTTTTATGTGTTTTTAACCCTCTTTCCTGTACCTTCTTCCACATATTACAAAATATATCTCAAAAAATTATATTATGTTTTTTTTTCAGAAAATATGTTCCTCAAAAGGTGAAAGTAGATTTTCTTTCAATGTAACATCATCGGCTCATCAGAATTAAAGTTTCTCCAGACCTCTATAACCTGCCTGTTCTTTTATTTGTCCCTGAATCTTTGATGACACTTCTTGAAGTGTCTGCATCTTATAGTCATCCATTTGCTGAGCATCTTCAAATGTAACATACTTGCCCTGGGGGAAAAAAAAGTACTTCAATAATATATAATAAATTGAAGACATTTACTACACAATGTGGCTGTTAGCACTTAGGAACTTGCATCGTTATGAATATTCCCATATATATATATATAGATTCCGATTCAGTAAAAAATGAATATTACATTTTAACCTCTAAGATAGTTGAATCAAAGTTATTACAAAGAGGTTGATAAGTTTCTGAGCATATTTATAACAATAATTGGCATCCAATTAGCCACAATTGTTTTACAAAACAATACTGGATAAGTCTGCCTGTACCAAAACAAAACCAACACAATAACTAGAATATTGTAATATGACAGACGAATGTGATTCATTAATGGACTTCCACAATTATAAATTATGTTACCGGTACAACACTAACTAAAGAGTACCAGTAATATGGTAAACTACCTCATTAGTACATAAAGTTATAGCCGTAAAGATTTAATTTCTCATTAAAATAATGTTATCATGATGGGGTATCTCTACTACAATTTTATTTTATTTTTGTCCCCGCATTTTGATACTTGTTCAAGTCATGCGCATGAGATTTTGTTAATGCAAGCAAAATAATAGTTTTTAAAGATAGCAATTATGATGTGATAAACTAACCACAGGAGGTCTATAGTTATCACAAATATATAAATATATTAATATGTTATAAAACTAATTTACAAATTTCTATTCTATATTGGAATTATTGAAAAATGTTGAGCCTTACAGATCTTCTCTCAAATATCGTTAAATTCTCTTCCTTTGTTCTTTGGATACTCTCTTGTAGAGCATGAATAAGTTCACTTTGTGTTGCAGCCTGGTAAAAATAAACATGTTTGACAATTAATATTACATCTTTTAACAAAGACAAATAAAATAAATGGTAGGCCTACAGTATAATAGTAAATACTTTCGCATATACAGATTGTAAGAATATAATCAAAAATTGGTTATTCATTAAAAACATTATTTTGAAATTGATTTGAAATAATAGATATTCAAATATAAATTTTGAAAAAAAAATTGCTTATCATTTTAAAAAATATAGGTAGTAAAATATTCAAAAATTCATTTAAGTAAACTACACAATCAATAATTTTTTTTTAAACATATTTATGTAGATTTTTAATCATAAGTAAACTACCCTTAAATCAGCTTTTCTAAACTATACAAGTTGTTATTTATCATGTAAATTAATCTATATTAAACCAAATTGTTAAGAGCAATTTTCTAAAAAAAATTATTATTAAAAATATCATTAGGGTTTACACTACCATCAAATAAATTGATTACCTTCTTCTCTGAGGTTTCAAGTTTAGATGTCAGTAATGCATTAAGCATCTCCAGGGATTGGGACTTGACGGGAACTTCCTAAATATACATAAAACATAATTCATTGGAAAATACTTGTAATAGATTGTTTATCTATCACATATTATATATTAAATATTTATAATTTAAGACTTAGATATTTTGCTCAAAAATATATTGAAAAAGTTGATTGATAAATTTGTTAAGTTATTTGATGTAATAAAATAAAATTTCAGATCAAAATGTATAATTAGGTTGGCTTATGGTAATATAATATTGTCAAATAGTGAACATTACACATTTAATAAATAATTCATCATCAATTTAGCAATATATCAGGTATTGATTGATAAGTCTAAATTACATTAAACACATTAAAAAATGTTTTAAACCATACAAATAACAAAATAGGTTAGACAATACAATGTTTAGGTTCATGTAAGTTCAGAATTCAAATTATAAAAATTTTGGGTTAAAATGTTAACATCTGCAAATAGACTATAATTAAGTGATTGAGTATTAATATACAGTGACTTTAAGATAGGCCATATTTAATGAAACAATGTTTAAGTATAGATAGCTATTAGAGTTGACAAGTATAAAATTTTAATTTATAGGTTAACCAATTTGAAACAGATATAGGTAATTGATGTGGAAAATTTTGTAATATTCTAAGTCTTATCCGTTATTTCTTGTCCCATTACTACTTTTTGCATCTCCAACATTAAAAAAAACGCTGAAATACTCAATCCGACATGTTTCGACACATAGGTGTCATAATCATGGTAACTGTAAAACTAAATTAAAGAAGCATGAAGACAAAATAATATTAAAGAGTGACAATAGACAAGAAATACTGCTATCCAATAATGAATTCATAAAAGGAATAAGAATTATTAAACAAACAAACTTACAAAAGTTGTTGTGAAGGACACTAAGTGTTGGTACGTCTGTGAGATGTTGACTAATTTAGGTGTGGTTTCAAGAAAATAAATGTGTGTAGAAACAAAAGACTAATGATAAGTGAGCTATAAAAGGTAAAATTTTAGACAACCATGATAGAGTAGTGAGTGTTAGGTTGAGAAACTACTATTGAAATCATTTGGCGTGTGGAGTGATCTATGGAATAAAGAGCAGAACATTTGTCAGTTTTTATATGAGTGTTCTATAATAATTAGTAAGCTAAGTACCATACACCAGTAATCGAAGTTTGCTTGAAGTTTGAGAAACATTAAATAAACATATTTCAAGTACAAGTGTTGTTTAATGTTATAAGATTATACCTTCTCTTCGAAGGCTTTTATTTGAGCTTGGTATGTGTTCATCTTCTTATTAGCAACAATCAATTCATTATTCAGTTCATTTATTCTTTGTTCAAACTCTTTTTCCTTTTCTTCTGAAGATGCTTTTATTTCCTGAGGCAAAATTAAGAATAGGTTAAGTAGAAATATAATTTGATTTTATATTGCTCATAGGTATTTACTTAACAATTTATGTGAAGGTGAAATAAATGATTTCACATTATCAAAGATCAATCTGATATTACAGTGTTTAAAACGACCCTTGAGAATGTTCAATACAATCCATAATATAATATAAATTACAATTTGTAAAATTGAATTATTTTGTATTGAAACTATATAGAAACACTTTAGAATAGTAAACAATGGGTTTTTTTTAAAATAAATATGTGTAAAGATACTTAACTAACAAACAATTTTATCTTGAAATAATTTGAAATTTTAATTGTTTTTTATGTGCTTGTTTTACTACTCATATAGAGTATCCATATATTCTAAAACTAAATGTAAACTTAACCAAAGTTAAATTTGTGCAAATTTTTTAATGGATTATTAAAAAAATTTAGTTTGTTGATAATCTTTTAATTCCATAGATAGTTAATACACCAAATTATTTATTAATCTAAAATATCGTGTTTGAATACTAAATCTGTAATTTTATATTTAAATTTTATGTTACAAATTATGAGATATTCCTAGGATCAATTTGAACAATGTCATTAAATAAGAATTATAATGAATAAGTTATTCATTGAGACAAACATTTTTGGAAACCAAATTATTGAATTCATGTTTATTGTTCACACTGTAAGTACCTAGGTACTTACTTTTTGAGCTTTGTTGATTATTTCTCCATAATCTTGTTTGATTTTCTGAATTGTGTTCCTTAGGGCATCAATAATTTCATTTTGTGCATCAATCTAATATAGGGAAATAAATGTATTAATTGAGTACTGTGCATTAAATAAATCCATAGCTATGTTCAGCTAAATGAAAGCGTGTCTCACTATTTTTATCATTTTAAATTTTGTAATTATTAACAATATGAATGAACACTTGGGGTGACTATTATGCTCGGCTAAGGTCCACAATGTGGGTAGCTGTGCAACCAGCTATCCCTCTATTTTTAAGAGATGGGTTATACACCTTTGTTAACAGAAAAACAATTTGATATAAAGAATCACAAGAATAGTAAACCATATGTATTCAGTGTAGTATAAAATAACTCTACCTAGGAATATGTTGAATAGAATTGTTTTCAATTCGAATCTTAAATATAAGTTTTCATTTTACCTATAGAAATTTGAATGTGATTCAGCTCATCAGAAAACATAGCAAGCATAAGAAGTTTTATTTTCTCTTTATTTACTTATTACTAGGAACACGCCAAATTTGCATTTGCAATAATGTGAATTTTTATGCGAATTCTACTGTGTATACACTAATAACACAAATTTAGCATTTTTTCTCTAAATAAACACAATTTCTTTATAATTGGGCAAATACTACATCATGGAATATAATTTTCAGCGTGGTAGCACTGGCATAGGTTGGACATTAAAAATCACAATTTCTATTTTTACAGATTACGATACTTAAATCTTGATATTGATAGATTGATTCTTTGTTTTAAGCCTCTAAAAGATTTCATGCTAGATCCAAGCAAGGAATTAATATAATTATATGGCCCTTGCTACAGGCGGTCATGTTTGGCAAAATTGTATCTTCTTTATTTTTACTCCCCGCTCCTTATTTCCTAGTAGTTTAGTCTTCTATGATGACATGTTTCGGTGTTATTATTGTATGGTCTAAACATAGATTGATAGTTGATTATGTCAATATTGCTATTTGTACAACTCAAAGATGGATATTGAGATATAAAGTTTGAAATTATTAAGCGTGAAAGCCTTTGTGCATATTTATATATGATTTTTCTTTGAATATGTTATAAATAAATACTTAAATACACGATATGAACAAAAAATGCAGAAAGTTTTATCCTAGCTCTTTTCAATTAATGCTAATTCAACTCATATTTACATAAATAATACAATCACTTTCAGCATTTAATATTGCTTTTTGAGAAAAATAACACCACTTTTCCCATAAAAATAACCTCACCTTTCGTGTGTCTCTACTTATGACACTTTAATCAGAAAGTAGAATTTAATTAAGAGGGCTAGTTTTATTGGTTTGAACAAGAAATGAATTTGAAATTTATTATAAGAGTATTTTGTTTAGAGGCCTACATTTCAAAGTTGTCCAGCGACTACTTATTACTATTTAGGTAATGAAATGTTCATTTATTGTTAAACACGTTGGTTTAGTAACATTAGATATCTTTACATGTTAACCAATAAATGCATCGAGATAATATTGCATAATGTTTCAAAAGAGAAAGAGGGCATAGCACAGAGCTCTGACTTAACATGGGAGCAATTTAGGACAACAAGTGCCTAGTTTGTCAATACATTCTCAAAAAATTCCCTTAAATCTTCAGTTTCTACTATGGAGGCTTGATCATTTAGTTTAAACATTCAATAATAGCGCTTGTCTTTGTAAAAATGGGTAAAATGTGTATTTCCTTATAGATAGTTAGAAAATTCATTTTTTAAAATAGGGTTGTATGAAGCTTCAAAAACTTAGCTATGAATTAGTTGTCAGCTTGGCTTTATCTCCCAATGAAAAATTAGCTATGCATGATAGTAAAAAAAATATTTTTTTCACATTACCCGTATGAGCGTATGATCCACTTTGTATTTATTTTCACATAATTTAAGTCCTTTAACCTAACATATTAATTACCTGCTCATTTCGACTATCCAAAGCTGCTTTAAGCGTATTGTTTCTTTCGATTATAGACCTTGACTTAGGAAGACTTGTCTGAAAGATAATACATACAATACAGTATGAGTGCATTAAAATAGCTAATGTTTAATAATATTTAATATTGTGTGTATAATAAATATGTTAAAATTATACTCAAGCAATTACAAAAATAACTATGAATAAAACTAAAGAGGTTCTCTTTTTTGAGTGTTAGATATAAAAAACTATTAACAGCCTAATTCAAGATATTAATAAAATAAAATCTAAATGGCAACAATTTAACTTCAAAGGTCAAGCCACTAACAAAATCATCGAGGGAATTAAAAACCATAATATTAACATTACTTTTGGAATTAATAACAATATTTAAAGATTTATTGGCATTTATAATCATAGCATCACTAATCATTTCAACAAACATGTAATCTACAAGCTAACCTGTGATTGTAGCACATATATAAAACTAGTAAGTCTTTGAAAATGTGTTATAATGAGAATTTATCTGATTTTCATAAACAATCCAAATCTTCCGAACATAAAAAAACTCTTTAAGTTAACCTACACTCATAAATAAATGCATGAAACTAATCCATTTTTCCAATAAAGTAGTAAAATGAAGTAATTCAGAACAATCACATTTAAACAGTCATATTACAAAATAAAAATATATTATAAGGAACAAATTCAAAAATAAAATAAAAAATTACTAAACACACCTTAACACTTAACGGTCCATTAATTTTTAAATCCATTACTGTTTCCAGCCTATGGCCAGCATCAGTTTTTTATTCGTCGGTAGCATGTTTGCCTACTGAGCTAAGGATCTCAGGTTTGATTCTCTACATTGCCAAAAAAATTATCATTGGTAAAATATGGGTTTACCCTTTCACAGTGATAAATTAACAGCCAAAGACTGGATGGCGGGCCCTTTCCTAGTCTTCAATTATATTATAAGGCATATGAAGCTACGACAGGCCTAGCAAACTGGAAGTGGAAAAATATGTGATTGTAATTTTTTTTAAACTGACCCAGGCCACAGGTTGGAAACAGTAATGGATGTAAATTTATCTAGTAGAGAAGTAAGCACTGAAGCCAAGAGGGAGTCTACATTTCTCAAACACGTTGGACCAGAAAAAGCTACAAAAAGAGATAAGCCAACCTAGATCATTAAAAATAAGAAGGAGATGAGGGAGGTTGGGAGGGGGCGGGGGGATGTTAATTTATACAATATACTTGTATTATATTCGAAAGAAGGTACAAATATAATATTATCACCTCATAAGGCAGAAAGAGGTTTCCCTTATAGAGATGTATTATATATATATATTTTTTTTTTTTAAGTCAAAACTTGGTGGTATGTAAAAATATCAGCAGCAAACCAAAGAACCATGGATTTCAGCAAAAATTCTGACAATATATTTTGTACTAAGCAAATATATTAGTTGAGTACCTGTTCCACCAGCTGTTTGTGAGCTTTTTCAAGTGTTTCCTGTAGTCCCTGGATCTTATACTGTTCCTCCAATTTTAGCTGTTCCATGGTCAAGAGATCCTCCTGTTCAAAACAATGTTGCTAATTGGTGAGTCATCTTATGGTTACATATAGAATATAGCTGTGATGTGCATTATGTTAATGTATTATTATTATTATTATTATTAGCACCGCATCTTACTACCCGTTCGGGTTATACGCACTTACGCTAATGTGTAATGGTAGGGTGATTGTGAGATGAAATGAAGGACCTACAGTTTAACATGGAATCCGAACCACGGCGGAGGCCTGGCATTCCTCACATTCACAAGATGTCTTGTCAGAGTATGTAAATGTAGACTGTACGGTGGAAAAGAGTCACCAAAGAATAGCATACTAAGCAAGATAAAGTATAACGTTTAAAATAAATATATATATATATATAAACTAGGATTTTTTAATATCTTATTTGTAGTGTTTAAAATTTGAATGCCCCACCTCTGTTTGGAGTGGTAACATCAGAGGACATTTTGGTGAGAAATAGTGTGGGTTGTGAGTGAAAGTGCAGATGTTTGTGGACGTGAAAAAAAATTAATTGGGAATATTTACCCAAAATGTTATATGTGAAGATAATTTAAAATATTTCATAAACGGGATTTTATAGAGCAAGATACCCGTTTGATTGAAGGCAGGAGAATCAGCTATTAAAAAGTAGAAATGCGACTATAAAGGAAGAAATGTATCTTGAATGCTTGTATCTATCTTTGCAGCAAAAATGGCAACACCTAGTTTATTGTTTTAGCAATTTACTTTAGTACATTTTCCCCCATATACCCAATGAAAGATATTTCAACCAATTGTGTTGTTATGTAACTGTGTTGATGACTTTTGTATTGAACGTAGACTCTCAGAAACACTAATAAATGACAAAGAGATATACTTTGCATCACATATCTTTGAAGAGTAGAGCAAATTGAATGGTATTACACATTTG